>JAHBCN010016140.1:0-19960 GCA_019359885.1 Listronotus oregonensis
ATAAAAAGCAGGAAGATTAAGGGTAAAAATATTTTATTCATGCCAACACATTGACTGACACAAATTCCCTTGATATTCCTTCCCGTTTTAAATCGCTTAGTATTTTGCATGCGTGTATACCCAATGGCAAAGTTTTAATCCACCCTTGCTTTTGTCACATAAAAATAAAACTTTCCATTTCATCTAAAAATCCAATAAATGTTTTTTTTCCTTTTCTTTGCGGATAAAAACACTGGTAACAGTTAAAAGTGGGATTTGTTTCCTCAATACTAACTTAGTCAGATTACATTTTTTTAATATTTAGTGTCAAACTGGTTTGGTTTGATTAAAATTTCTTAAGAGTCCATTCGCGCCGCAAAATTGGATCCAATTTGGGGTTTGGGGCATAATGTTTTCTCAAAAACGGTAGGGTATAATTTATCGATAATTTTCAAAAACTATATGAAAGCAAACACTTAAATATAGGCTTCTGCTGTAATAGTTTTTTAAATTTGGATTTAGTTTTTAATATTTCCTTGAGTAAAAGTCACCCTTAAATCGGTTATGTTTAGATACTATTTTCTCTTAACTTGACCCTTATTTCAAAAATCCGTTACAGCAGAGGCATAGATTATTTCCTTACCTTTAAAATGGTGTATAATTTATGTCATTTAGGTGAAAAATAGTCACCGAAAAACGTTATCTCCTGTAGGCTTGCAATCGGAAACAACATCGCATCGATACACCGAATTTGGAAGAACCTAAATAAAATATATATTTTTTAATGCCGCTATACGAAAATTGTGGTAGTGGGAGTTTGTTAGTCTCCGCCCACCATCTCCGCGTCCTGTCGCCCGACCCCTAAGATGTAGCGTTAATGCACTCTTAATAAATTCATTAGCAAAATAAACTAAAAACTTCTTTTTTTGTTGACTTGTGCTAGTTAATGAGAAAACAAAATAAATATTAAATTTTTTAAAACTATCCTTTTTATTAAACAATATTATTTTTTTTTGGACTATTTTTAATACGTACTGGTAAAAGTTAAATACATCTAATGCTATTACTATTAACAAAGCTATTTCAATTTTTAGTATATCTTCGACAAGTCTGTTTTACATTCTTTCTACTTAGGTTAGAATGTTTAATAAACTAAAATAAGTTTTCCAAAAAAAAATAATAATAAATTTTAGTCAACACTAGATGCTAAAAAAAATATTAAATTTTTTGATTTTGCCATTTTAATGTCTTAATTGTAACTTTTGTCTATTTTTTAGTTTAAATAGCAAAGTTCTTATATCATTATATCTCCTTCGACTGCTCAATGCTCAATTTAAGGCTTTAACAATTAACTTATGTAGATGCCGAATACTTATTTAAAAGAAGCAATTGCTACGCTTTCTAACTGGACCAGAGAATTATTTAAAGCAGCTGTTAATTCCATTAAAAATGGGGAAGGACCGTCTGTTCTGCTAATAAACCTTACGACGCCGACGATACTTGTAGCATTATAATGAGGATACAATAAAAATAATGACAAAATATTGGTCCCTCGTGTAAGCTTGGCGAGAAAAGTAAAGAAGAGCAAGCTGGTTGTATAAAAACTATGCAAGGAAAAGGATTTCATTTAAGTTGATGGGTTTGTGGGGCGCGTACAATTATCTTACAGATTCAATAAGGTTACTGAAAAAGCTGGTTACGATTTTCTGCAAATGTTTTCAAAAAAAAACCCTGATATGAGATTGCGAAAGTCTGAAAGGATATTACTGACTAGAGCTTCAAATTTTAACCAAATCGACCAAGGCATTAAAATTGAAATAAAATATGACAACAAACGTTTATTTGGTTTCTTCTTCTTCTTCTTCTTTCCTGGGAGCCGTCTTGATTCACTACCGGAGGCAACGCAGCCTTTTGGGCTTTTTGTGCCTAATCTCCCATAATCATTTATACCAATCGTCCCATTAGTCTCGTTCCTTTTACAAGTCTGTATAACCCCACGACTGGTTGGTTGATATATTCCTGTGGGCTCATTTTCGGTTTCTCAAATAATGCCTGTCTTTTGTGATTCAATGCTTCACATTCGCACAGGATATGATAGGCTGTTTCTTTCCCCTCGTCCCACATTCTGCAACTTGGGTCCCCAATGTATGAGCCTATCTTGTGTAGGTGTCCTCTTAGGCTTTCGTGCCCTGTTAGCAACCCTACCGTTATGCGAAGTCTTTTCCCACTTTGTCTGAGTAGTTCTTCCTTCGTTTTTTGGATGGGCCCCTTATGAAGCTTTTTCCATGTCTAAATTCTAATTTCCTCGTGTTTGTTTCGGATCCATTTCCTGGTTTGCCCTCGTGCTGTGGTTTTGATCACTCCAAGGGCAGGTTCTTGCCCAAAGTATGATGTGGATAATCCCTGCCTGCTAGCTCATTCGCTTTTTCGTTGCCTTCTATTCCCGAATGTCCTGGTACCCACAAGAGAATTACTCTGTTGCGTTCTCCCAAGACTTCCAGTTCTTTTTGGCATTCCCATGTCAGCTTGGACGTTACCTTGGGGTTTATTTCGTTTACTTAAATTCTTGAAAATAATAGTCAGCACACAAATAAAATAAATTTTTAAATATATTAAAGAAAAGTAATGTTGCTAATATTAGTTATTTCGTTGCTGATGCAAATTTTTGCATACTTAATATATTTGTAAGGATATCCACTTGATGAAGATATAAAACATACTTTTGTTCAGAGTTGCGTTTTTGCAACGGACAAAAAAAAGTTAGGTTTTCTTGTGCGCGTACATGTTTTTTTTAACTTTTAATACAGGTCTTAGCACTACAAATCTCTTTTATTTTGGTTCCAAAGAAGTACATTTTCTTTGGGCATAAAGGCCCCTAAATAAAAAAACCCTGGGCTCTGTCAAGGCGATTACAAGTGTTTTTTTTTCTTTTTGGGAACGATCATACCGAATGTAGGTCGTGGACACCCTTGACAGTCAAGCAGGCACGTACAACCTTAATCAAATAAAGCTAAACAGTGACATGATGTAACATATGTACATAAATAAAAAATAATTCAGCAACGTTAAATTACAGCCTCTAGAAGGCCCAGCATAAGGTCGAAGTTTCTTAAATATCTTTTTTTCTCACAAATGACAATTTTGCTTATTCACATAAACATTTAATTAAAATTAAGAATCATTAAAAAAGATAATTTTCTTTTAAAAAATTAGGATCATTCTCCAATTTTTCATGAGCCCAATCGCTCAATATACGACGCTTAATGCAATAAAGTGGTCTTAATTTTTTAGTCAGCATCATCTGGTTAATTATCATTAAGCCAGATTCTTCTTTAAAATTCACCAAGTTGTCACTTGTAAAAATAATGATTTATCGACAAATTTGCATTCTTTGTAGTTACCGTGGTGTTTTGTTATCTTGCAAAATTAATTCACTTTCTGAGTTTTTTACGAATAGATAAACTGTAAGCAGGCCAGGAAAAGTATTTCTTTCAACATTTTCACGTACCGAGCGACTGGTTCGAACGAAATATGGATTATTTTAATAAAACTTTTAAATAATCATGAAACATTTTTAAATCTTGCAATGTTTAATGTCAGACCATACTAAACAGAAATGTCAAGAATTGGAAAACCTTTTAAATTAAGGCTATAAATATTCTTAAATTTATTCGGATATTAAAGAAATTTCAAGGAGCTTTCAGAATTAATTTTTTCTCTTATTTTTTAAACTTAAAAAAAAAATATTTTTTCATGATTACAATAAACCTTTATAAGAATTTCTTTAAATAATGGTGTCAAAAAATATAATCTGAAATGGTGGAAAACCAATATATTTTTTATTTTATTTTCTAATCTCCCAGAATTACAAACATGTGCTGAACAGCAAAAATATATGATGATTTTAGGCATTAAGAAAACAAATAAAAATCCCGGCACACTGAAAATTTTAATTGCATGAGCTGATTTTTTTGGTTTTGCTAATTAAAAAAGTGCATATTCGCAATTTATCAATGTTTGCTTTTGTTTCCTAGCAATCGGTATTTTTAACGTCGTTTCTGTTTTTCTACCACAAATACGATGAGAAAAGTTGTGCATGATAAATACTTTCAATTTAATAACAATTATTTAAATATAAAAATTTCTTATACAAAATAAAAGTTATTAAACGTTTTTGGTTAATTAAATTTATTAGCTAAAAAATTATTAGGGCATTTTTTTATTATACGTGACTAATAATTTATTATAAAAACCTTGGCTAAAGTATTTTAAAATAAATTATCTTTTAATCATATCATTTCCTTAAATTAATTATTATTTCAATAATTTTATAATAAATATTAATATATTTTGTAATCAAAAGAAAAATATTATTGATCCACTTCAGTAACCATAATCATAAAATGATGTAAAAATACAATCTATTTTTAAAAGCTGCTTTGTGATAATTAAATGGAGAGGCTAACTAACCCTTTGTTATTTACCAGCCAAGTAATTTTATTGACTCTGTTGTAATGAAAGGCGGATCATTTGGACAAATACCAATGTTTGTTCTTACATTGAGCTTTACTAATTAAGTGGTAATTTATTTAAATATCAACTTAATATGGTATTAATGTTTTCTTTTTATTAAAAATAATAACTATATTATTATATATAAAAGCAAATAATTTTTTAAATATGATTTGGGCCTTTAATGGCACAAAAAAACATTTAATTTTAGCTGCATTTTTGTTGCCAATGGATTAACACTACATGTTTTAAATAAAAGTAACCCTCATAAAAATTATAGGAGTCTATCCAGTACACCTTATTTTTTTTTAGATGAGGTAATCCCGCAATATTCAGATGGTGTTGTGATCTGATATACCTAAAATAAAATCATACCAACTTCAGATCGGTTTAATTAATTTTAACAGTTTCAAAGCCGTCTTACTGCAATACGGAAACTATTTAAAAGAAAGGGTAAAAAAGAGAGGTTTAGAGAACCCCATCTGCGGCAGCAAACATACGGTTACTTCTTTAATGTTACAAAATGTAAATAGGTCTTTAACCAACAAGTTAAAGATCCATTTACTATTAAATATATGTTGTCAACAAAATGATAAATTATTTAAATATATACTAATTTAATCATTTTAACAAAATTCTGTAATGGTATGTTCATTTATTTACGAGTTTATTAGTATGTTATGTTTTAAAAATTGACTAAAAAAATATTGAATTTTATAAAATTTTTAAAAACAAAACTATTAAATTAATTTTACAGATTGGAAAGTTAAAAGAAAATTATTTTAATATTTTCCGAAATAAAAACAAAAACATGTTTTTCCTAACCGCCCATGTATTCAGTCAATAAAAATTTCTCTGGAGACCAAAATAAATATTTTTTTTCGTGAATATCTATAAAATCGCCAAGAATTTAAATAAAATGACCGTTATTTAAAAAAATATATATTAAATTCTACCTTAAATGGTAAAAAAATATACAAAGCTTTTCATTTAAAAAACGTAAGACAAAATTGTTTGTTTTAACTATTAATATGTAATTTTTTGGCCATACTTTTGGACCCTTAAACAAAATTCATTAAGCGAAAATAGCTTAAAAAAGTATCTCTAAATCTTTTTTGAATGATCCTGTACCATACCAGGGATAAGATGGTTCTTAGATTTCGAAAAAAAAATTCTCCGTAACAAAATGTTTTTTTTTTTTTTTAATTTATTTCTTTTAAAACACCAAAACTTATAAAATAGATTTTTTTTTTTTAAACTAAATTATGCATAAAGATAGAGTGTGTCTTATCAAAAAAAAATAATAATAATAAAAAAAAAATTAATAAATTATATCGTATTATCTATTTGGGAGCTGGGAGCGACGATTCAGAAAAAGTATAATGCATGTAATTTAAATTATATTATTTTCAATTTTTTTTTACAAGTCTCAACACCTATATTTTGGGTTGCTATTTAAAAAAAAGTGGCTGCAGACTAAGGTTATATATATATATATATATATATATATATATATATATATATATATATATATATATATATATATATATATATATATATATATATATAAATATATATATATATATATATATAATATTAATGGGCTTCTTACTTTTAATAAAGATTAAATGTTATATATTGTATAGGTAAAATTTCCAAAAAAATTTTATATTGAAGATTGATTTGTTGTTATAAAAAAAAACATATTATATACCTAAAGAAGACCCCTTTCCCGGCCTAAACGTCTAATTACAAAAATTTAATGAAAATTGCTTAGAAGCAACTGTTTTTATATTTGCCTGACCTTATCCCCAAAAATCAGAAAATTTTGGAAAACCATAAACAATATATCAATCAAATATATATATATATATATATATATATATATATATATATATATATATATATATATATATATATATATATATATATATATATATATATATATATATATATATATATATATATATATATATATATATATATATATATATATATATATATATATATATATATATATATATACCGTGTTCAAAATTAACTCGGCACTATTGCTAACTTTTTTATTATACGAGATACAAATTAGGTTAAATTTCATGTGTATACATGGTTGCGGCGTTTGAAAGTAATGGTTTGCAATTAAATGAAAAAGAAGGTATAAAATAAGTATAAAAACAGGGTTTTAAAGGTTGTTTATCAACTGTTGTGTGTTCCAATTTAGTGTAAAAATCAAATTCTGTGCAAAAGGAGGAATAGTGTAAATGAGGTTAGGTTAATTTCCAACTTTAATGATGGATATTTCGAAAACGAATCGTTTCGATTTTTTTTTTCAGATTCTTTATCAGCGCCGCCCAGTTACTAAATTTTTCAAAAATGGAGTTCAGGCAACTTTCAGACAATTACCAAAGTTTACTTGCCATTTATTTTAACAATGTGTTACCTTTTTTGCTAACCATTCGACTATGGTTGTCTTTTTAAAGTTTTTTTGTTGGCACCTTCTCATCTTGGACAGAGTGATAGGGGCGTTATCCAAAACAATAACACTTTGGGGAGGAATATTGGGAAGTAGTTTCTCCACCAGCCATTTGAGTAAAATTTTCTTGGTTCATCTGGCCATGGTAATCTCCAGAACTCTGCCCTGCTTTAAAAACCAAAGCAGCGTTTTTTTACAAAACCAGAACTGGAGCCAGCATGAACCACGATAAGTCTACCTAATTAGGTTAAAAAAATATATTGTTATGTATGTTATAAAATGTTACTTATGTATTTACCTGTTGAGCTTATACTACTCAGTACTCCAAAAACTTCCGCACTTTGCCAACGCTTTTTTTAACTGTCAGATCATTGTCAACCCAAGTCTCGTCTATGTAAACAATATTACGTCCCTCTTCACGATACCTTCTTATAGAATGTATATATCTATAAATCAAAAATTATGATAACCAACATTTATTTGAAAAACATATGCCCAAAAATTATAAAAAATTCTACACAAGACAATCACATAGATAGAATTTTGTCTATGGGGCGTGGCATACTGACCATGGCTTGTGACACAATTTTGACGTTACCACAGGCTTTTTTATTCCAGCGCTTGTCTCGTGCAATGAAGCAGACTTTCTGTGACGTCACAACCCAGCAGAAAATTTTAGCATTAATCTGATTGTCCTGTTAAAAAATATTTATACAGTTCTAGCATTACCTATATCTCCAATGCATAAAATATTGGATTTTCAAAACTAACTGTTTTCTTTTATTTTGGCATTTGCGAAAATAAAAACCCGGTAAACTTTTAAAGTTTTCTTAATGAGTCTTTTTCGTATGAAATCAATTTCTTGACGAATTTGCCTTAAAGTTCTTTAACGTGGGAGCCTTTAAAAATGTGAAAAATTTAATGTTAAGTAATCATTTTAAATAAAATTAAATGGTATTCTTTATTCCACATTAATCAATGCATTATTAGAACAGAAATGCTTAATTTTAACAGGTATATAATTATATTTACATACCTGTTTTAACTCTGTATAAAATTTGTTAACAGTACGTCTTATAATACCAAAATCAAATTCGTCAATTTTATCCACAATATTCGGCCGAGGTTTTTTTGCCCGGCGACGATAGCAATTTGTGCGGATTATTTTTTCTTTCTTCATTCTCCTTGTGAATTTTTTAATAACTGTACTGCTAACGCCTGTATACATTGAAACCCTTTCTAATTTATTTTTTAATGGTAAATTAAAAGTGTTATTTTTGGCTTCCTCATCACAAATATTGTAAACATTAGCAATAATTTCTCGAGATTGACTATTCAAAGGTTTTCCACGAATAAAAGACATTTTTAAAACCCTCAATACAGAAAAATCCGTAAAGAAAAGCTTTCAAAGTAATAATAAATAAGTAGCCTCAAATCTGCGACACTGGTCATAACAAGTCCTCGGGGGCGTGTCAGCATTCAGCATATGATTATACTTTCGCGCTCTTCCGGCCGTCATTTGAAAAAGAGATGCAAGAGCAATATCCGTAAAAGCAAGGAAAAGAATTTTTTGCCTGTTGTCATATTTCTTAATTCAAATAGTATTATCATTTTTTTGTTACCGAAATTAGACAGATATAATTAATGTATTAATTTAAAATTATGTTTAATAATATCATTTTTAATCTTAAACAAGTTTAAGTAAAGTTATGAGTTATAGCAACTACAGGTAATAAATTATATTAAACTTATTTAATTCGACAAATGAATTTGACAACCTCGATTATATTTTGTCTGCATTCCTTAAATAGTTTTCGTAGCTTCACAGCGAGTAGACGGGCTATATGTAAAATGTTGTTTGTATTTTGGAAAGTATAATAAATTTTAGAATTATTTCCCAATAATTTTAGGACACCCTGTATAAAGCTTAAAGATCGTTAAAATCATTACCATACCTTTATAAATCTTCTAATTGCTTAACTCTACTAAAAATTGTTAAAAATAAATGTTACTCTTTTAATTAACCAGACTATAACACAGCATCGCATAAATTTTAATTTTGTTCTTTTAGAACAATCATAACTTAACAGATATAAATCTGCTGTGGTATAACAGATTTTATTTTTAACGTGCTTGTTTGTTAAATATGTTACAGTTTATTCGCATTACAATAATAAATAAAAAAGATCTGCAATCAGTTTTAAATTATTCAGGACCAGACGCGTCATAAGCCTTTCAACGTTTTTGATTTTTTATCATGCCTGAAGGGTAGGAAAACTCAATTTAACTTGAGACCTGTGCCAGCCCTTATATACGGTTTGTCAATTTTGTAAAGTGTCGAGTTTTGATAAAATAATCAGATATAAAAGAAAAATAGCAACAAAAGTAAGTTAAAAGATTTTGATGTGGTAAATTTATGTATATATGTATATATATATATATATATATATATATATATATATATATATATATATATATATATATATATATATATATATATATATATATATATACAGGTGTGGAAAATCCAAAACCGAACATAGGGATAAAGTGTAATGTATCAAACAGAAACGGACAACCCCTTTAACTGTGTGAAAAAAGTGAGACAAAGCTTTGAAATGTGTCGATACTTGTACCAAGCGCTGTCTCGAACAGCGAAGACAGCGATTCGAGGCATACGGCAACCTTCGTTGAGCGTACGCTGTTTAAGCTATATATACATATGTTTTTTTTGAGATTCTAGTTTTCTTTGACCTTTTTTTATAATAATATATATTTTTTCGTTTTGATTTCTTGGTTTTAGGTCGGCCAGAATGTAAACATTATGTTTTTAGTACTTTATATTGATGACGTTTCGATCATTTTCCGATCTTTTTTAAATCCTAGAGCGTTAAAATAATAGTGAACATTAATCAACAAATATGTGTATATTTACATTTTTAACAACACAACACAAGGAACGGACGGTCTAATAGGTAAATGAGGCAAGTCAGGTTCAATCAGATTGCGAAATTTTAAATTACCCCCTAAAAATACAATATTACGGCCCTGTTTTAGGGCTCTTCAAATGAAGATGTGCAGTTTTCATATTTTTTTTATTTGTGTCCCAAATCCTACTTATAAACCGAGTTTCTACTCCCGCGAAATATGCTCCATAATGTTAACTTTAATGAATAATAAAATTTTCTGACAAATTACTGAAAAAAAGTTTCCATTTGTTAATATATCGGACGACACTATATATATCGGACGACACCGCATATTTTAAACTTGAAGCATACTGTATAAATATATCTTTTATAGAAAAAGTGCGACTATAAATACTAATCGACGGGCTCATGTATTTTTCCAAAAAGTTACTCGTTTTTGATTTATTAAATATATTGCAGGTTAGAGACTTGCACTGTATATTTTTCTAAAAGAATGCGACATTTTCAGTAACAATAAAGGTTATAGCGCCACCATCAATATCTAGTTTTAAAGCCAATATTTCAAATAATTGCCCATTTAAAAAAAAATCCGTTCCTTGTGTTGTGTTGTTAAAAATGTAAATATACACATATTTGTTGATTAATGTTCACTATTATTTTAACGCTCTAGGATTTGAAGAAGATCGGAAAATGATCGAAACGTCATCAATATAAAGTACTAAAAACATAATGTTTACATTCTGGCCGACCTAAAACCAAGAAATCAAAACGAAAAAATATATATTATTATAAAAAAAGGTCAAAGAAAACTAGAATCTCAAAAAAAAAAAAAACATATGTATATATGGCTTAAACAGCGTACGCTCAACGAAGGTTGCGTATGCCTCGAATCGCTGGCATCGCTGTTCGAGACAGCGCTTGGTACAAGTATCGACACATTTCAAAGCTTTGTCTCGCTTTTTTCACACGGTTAAAGGGGTTGTCCGTTTCTGTTTGATACATTACACTTTATCCCTATGTTCAGGTTTTGGATTTTCCACCTGTATATATATATATATATATATATATATATATATATATATATATATATATATATATATATATATATATATATATATATATATATATATAGATATATATATATATATATATATATATATATATATATATATATATATATATATATATATATATATATATATATATATATATATATATATATATATATATATATATATATATATATATATATATATATATATATATATATATATATATATATATATATATATATATATATATATATATATATATATATATATATATATATATATATATATATATATATATATATATATATATATATATATATATATATATATATATATATATATATATATATATTATATATATATATATATATATATATATATATATATATATATATATATATATATATATATATATATATATATATATATATATATATATATATATATATATATATATATATATATATATATATATATATATATATATATATATATATATATATATATATATATATATATATATATATATATATATATATATATATATATATATATATATATATATATATATATATATATATATATATATATATATATATATATATATATATATATATATATATATATATATATATATATATATATATATATATATATATATATATATATATATATATATATATATATATATATATATAATAATACATATATATATATATATATATATATATATATATATATATATATATATATATATATATATATATATATATATATATATATATATATATATATATATATATATATATATATATATATATATATATATATATATATATATATATATATATGTATATACAGGAGTGATTCACGTTGGGAGAGTGTCTATTAAAAGTTCTGGGAAACCAAAAAAAAGTACTTTTGAAATTTGGCACACGGCCGTAACAGGTAATAAGCTACATTTTAAAAATATTTTGGCAAGTGCAGCGTTACCAGATCTAACCAGGAAACCAACGGCAACATTGTAATTTTAAATGGAACATCCTGTTTTTGTGCATATTCGGATTCTACACAAAATTCTATTAAGTTTTATTAACATCTTCCTATACCTATATATTACCGTTTTTAGAAAATAATTAATTACTATTTTTTTTAAGGAAAGTTATCATGTTAAAAAAGGTTTCATATTTACGTGCCTAACCGAGCTGGATACTAAAATTTTTTTGGTTGAACAATGCATGTATTTAAAAGATCTGCATGCTATTATAGCAATATATCCTACAGGGTGTCCCAAAAAATTTGCATTTTTACCGATATTAAATAATGAAGTTAAAACTCAATTTGTCAAATACAACATACAGAATTTTATCCCATTTTTTAGAATAAGTAATAATTGACCTACAAAATGTCCATACATCTTTCTATACCCATCTGCAACCGTTTATTAAATATAAGCAATTTTAAATTTTTAAAGAATTTATTTCTTATTAACCAAACAAAATAAATATTTTTACCTTATATGTCAAATAGTTGTCAGAGCAATTTAAAATACAAACTTTCATGGCCTACCTAGGTAAATTGTAAATTAAGCCGATGGTTTACTGTAGATAGTATTTAAAAACAGGGAAAAATTCAAAATTCGTGTGTATTTAAAAAACGGTGGCAAATGGGTATAGGATCATGTATATACATTTGTAGGTAAATTGGTCTATTCAAAAAATAGGATAAAATACAGACATCTTTATCATTTGACAAAATTGAGTTTTAATCATTATTTGATATCAGTAAAAATGCAAACTTTTTGGGACACCTAGCAGAAATATTGCTATAATAGCATGCAGATCTTTTTAAGCTCCATGCGTGTCTAACCCCAAAAGATTCTAGTATCCAGCTCGATTAAACAAATGAAATATGAGCCTTTTTAATATGATAATTTTCCTTAAAAAAAAATAATTAATTATTTTCTTAAAACTATATAGGTATAGGAAGATGTTAATAAAACTTTACTTAAATTTTATGTGTAGAATCCAGATATGCGATACTTTTTTGGGGGTGTTCCATTTAAAACCCCGCTGTTACCGTTGGTTCGGTAGATAACACTTTACTTGCTAAAATAATTTTAAAATATAGCAGCAGCGCCCAATTTGCGAGCCGTGTATTTAAATTTCCAAAAAGTACTTTTTTTTTGGTTTCCCAAGCTTTTTACAATAGGACACTCAACGTGGGCATCACCTGTATATATATATATATATATATATATATATATATATATATATATATATATATATATATATATATATACATAAATTTACCACATCAAAATCTTTTACCGTACTTCAGTTGCTATTTTTCTTTTATATTTGATTATTTTATCAAAACTGACACTTTACAAAATTGACAAACCGTATATAAGGGCTGGCACAAGTCTCAAGTTAAATTGAGTTTTCCTACCCTTCAGGCATGATAAAAAATCAAAAACGTTGAGAAGGCTTATGACGCACGTCTGGTCTGAATAATTTAAAACTGATTGCAGATCTTTTTTATTTATTATCGTAATGCGAATAAACTGTAACATATTTAACAAACAAGCACGTTAAAAAATAAATCTGTTATACACACAACAGATTTATATCTGTTAAGTTATGATTGTTCTAAAAGAACAAAATTAAAATTTATGCTATGCTGTGTTATAGTCTGGTTAATTAAAAGAGTAACATTTATTTTTAACAATTTTTAGTAGAGTTAAGCAATTAGAAGATTTATAAAGGTATGGTAATGATTTTAACGATCTTTAAGCTTTATACAGGGTGTCCTAAAATTATTGGGAAATAATTCTAAAATTTATTATACTTTCCAAAATACAAACAACATTTTATATAAAGATGCCTCGAAAAATGCACCCTAAGGTAGCTAGAGCCCCCCGAAGAATGGACCCCAAAGTCACGTTTCGCATAATATCTTTTAAACGGTTAAAGGTATGCTAGCTAAATTTTGTAAGCTTTGTTATTTTCTAGCCTTGCATGTCGCTTATATACCTAATTACATATTTTTTAAGGGCATAACACACAGGGAATGTGCCTGGGATATTGTTTCAAATTTTTTGTTTGTGGAGTTTTAGTACTTTTAGTACCTACTAATAAACCTTTATCATTTCTACACAAAAGATATGTTTCTAGTGGATCTTCCTATTTTGGCCATTTTTAATAAATTACCCATCAAAAAAAAAAATCCTGATTAAATATTATCAGTATCTGAAAATGGATTCATTCGTATGTGATTTGACACGACACTGCGATAAACGGTTTGTGTATTGCTGCTAGTTGTTGCAGATACATTTAAAAAAATATTTTTTTAAATTAGAGCCAACTGACATCCGTTTAAACTTTATTCTTATTTTGTTTGGGCCATATACGCAATATGATTCATGCAACTGAGATAAATACTCATAAACACCTACTTTAAAAAATCACATTAGCTCAAAATTACATGGGACGACATCACTTTGAAATTCTTAGGGCATCGCAAAGTATAAGCCGTGCTGCTAGAATGTGTATAGGGTCAAATGGAGGTTTATTTCAACACCTTTTAAAAGACTAAAAAAATTTTAATAAGTTCAAAAGAAAATAGTATTGTTTTATTGCATTTATATTTATAATAGTTAAAATAAAATAAATAAATGTATTAAATTTACCCTTTTCTAATTAGGTATACGAAGGTCGACCAGCAATAGGTGTTTATAAAAAAAAAATCAAAACCCTTATACTTCCTCTATAAAAGCCAATCAAAGATAATTATACATAGCACACCCCTGAAAAAAAAATGTTATTTAGAAAATCACGGATATCATAATTTTTAAAATAATTTTATTCGAACATGGACCAAAAGACAAAGATCGACTATAAATGCCTTTTTTTGTGTAGAAATAAAAAATTGTTAATTTTCTAAATACTACAAAAAAATTGGGCATAATATATAAAACACACACCCCGTAAAAATATGTATTTTTTGAAATTAGCTACATAAAGGGTTAGAAAATAAATAATTTTACCAAATTTAGCTGGCCTGCCATCAGCGAATTCAAAAATATTACGCCAAACGTGACTTTGGAGTCCATTATTTAAGGAGCTCTAGTATCTTGGGGTACATTTTTTAAGCATGTTTATAAAAACTTTTTCTCATATTTTGGAAAGTAAATGAGTCCTAGAAATATTAGGCGCTAATTTCGGAACACTCTGTAAACCATCATAAATAACTTTCCAGTCTACCATTCAGAGAACGTATATTTTATTATTATTATTATTATTATTATTATTATACTTAAATATTGAAAGATTTGTCAAGATCTATTTTAATGTGCGCGCTAAAAACAAAATTAAATGTATTTTATTTCTTTTAATTTTACTTTGGTTAAATTATATTATTTGCTATAAATATTTTTAAGTCCAATATAATAATAATCACTCTTAGTTTAACCTAATTTAAGGTTTGTTTAAATACTTATTCAACAATTTAAGAAAGATATAGTCTTTTAAAGTAAAATAAATAATAATAAACTTACTTAAAAAACAGTAGTCCCAGTTTATCACTTGCAACAAGCAGCCACTAAAAAAAATTAAATGTAATTAATATAAACTAATCTTTAAAATGTCAAAAAAAAATGTATTTTTTGGTTGGGTCTACACATTATTCTACGTTTGGTCTCATAATCTTATTTACTTGTCCAAAACATATAGTACATTCCAGACTTGTAACGCAATAATCTATTTTGAAAAAACATCAAGCAAGCAAACAATTACTGAATAGTTAACTTTTAAGAAAGTAGCTTTTATGGTCTACTCCAGAATGGATTTAATTTCCAAAGAAGCACAACCATTGTAAGAAAAGTGCCCCTTGACTGGGCCAATAAAAGGAACCTGTTTAGGAACTGAGAACTTTTTCAGACAATTACCTGAAAAATATCGTATGTAGGACGTACGGAAATTATTTTCTTGGCCTGAAAGTAAATCCTTGGTAAAATGATTAAAAAAAAATAAATTAAGGAGGTTTTATTTTACATAAGACACCGGCAAAAAAAAAATTTTGTAATAAAAAATTGTTTTTATGTTAATTATTATGTTTTTATTTAAAAAAAAATCCGTATCTTAAATGTTTTTTTTAATTGATTGAGTTTGACCTTACATACTATAAAGGTTCTTTAAATAATGTAAGTCTCATTAAACTGAATAAAAGTTTTATGAAGACTTTTGGAAACATACACGTAATAATGGGCTTTTGATTATCGTAGAATTAAAAATTGTCATATTAGAAATAGGAATAAAAGCAAGGGTTAACTGTATTAAAACTAAAAAATTTACTTACTTTATTATAATACTAATATAGTAAAACATAAATTTTTTAAAATTTTTTTTAAAAAAAAATTTTAAAAATATTTTAAAAGGGCTAAACTTATTTATTCAAAAAAATTAAATAGAAACATGGAAAATGTATGATTATCTCCCAAAAAATGTACTTAATTTAATTCGTAAGGTGGACTTTATTGGATGATATATTTTACTTTACTCTTACTTACTAAAATATTATTTACAAACGTTAAGCTTGTTAACAAAGAGATTAAATAATATGGGTTTCCCCCCCTAATTTTGTATCATGTATGTTATATTCTTAAGATCCTTTAAAAACTAATAGAAAAAATTTTTTTTTTTATTAAAAACTAACCAAAACTAACCACAATTTTTTAAGGGGGGCCCCAAAAAATGGAAAAATTTTTGGGGTTTTAAAAAAAATTTTAAAAAAATGCAGCAAAAAACAATATACGAAATCAGGTAGGAACATGGGGGGGGGAAAGATGAATTTAATATTTCCCAAAAGAAAAAATGGTCAATTTTTAATTAACCAAAAGAGATCTATGGTAATATCCGGAAATTTTGTTGTAGGGGTTTTAAAGGGCGCTTTAAAATTACGAAAAAATTAAAATTTTTGCGGTCTAATCTTTTGGGGGAAAAAAATTTTTGATATTAATCCCCTTTTTATAAAGGGGGGAAATTTTAAAAACCAAAACTTTTTTTTCAGTTCATTAATTGCCAAAACAAAATAAAAAAAGTTCTCTAAAAAAACTATTTCTAAAATTAAAATAGAAACCCAAAAAAAAAAAAATAATTATAAACATAAAAAAAACTCTAAAAAAAAAATTTTAAAAAAATATTCAAACAAACCTCCTTCTTGCCGGGAATATCCCAAACGATTGTAAAAAAACCCCCCCCCAACGTTTGTTAGCATATTAGGGCTGATAGTTTGAAAACTTTTTTGATTTTTTTTTTTGAAGTTCTTCTAAATTATAAGCCCTATCATGACCATAAACCTTATTTTTTAAATAACCCCTTAAAAAAAAAAAACATTAGGAGCAGGGTCTGGTGATCTCGGGGCCCCAAAAAAATTTTTCCACGTCCACCAAAATTTAAAAGATTGGGGGAAAATTGTTCAAATATCCTTGAAAAAACGTCCATTTGGGGGGACAACCATCTTGTGAAACCAGATATTACCAAAACTTACCCTAATAATTGGCGTTTTTTGGTACAATTTGTTGTTGTAAGAGATCCAAATAAATTGCTGCAGTTAAATTGCTTTCAATAAAAAATGGTCCAATAAGGTGTTCCCCCCACCATCCCGGGCCCCATTCAATTTTTGAGGATACTGGATTCGAACCCAAATCCCTGTGTAGGTTTTCAGGAGACCAATATAAAACTTGAGTTTTTTTAATGTCGATTTAATAATGGAAAGGTCGATTCATGGGTGAAAACAATTAATCTAGAAAGTTTTCATCTGTATTTCCCCTTTTCCATTGTTAATTCGCAAAACCCCCATACGTCAAAATTTGGGTTTTTGGGGAAAAAATTTTTATTTTTTTTTCTGGCCTTGGGGGATTGGAAATTTTTTTTTAAGGGCTCTTTCAAGGGTGGTAGGCGATGATCTGCCCTTTAGCAAGTTGTCTACTGGTTACAGTGGGGTCTTGTTCAGCAGTAACACAAATTAATGCCTTTTTTAAATTTCCCCTTTTTTTATTAACGAGTTTCTGTTTTTTATTTTTTTTGGGGAAAAAAAACCCCCCCGGGGTTTTAAAATTTTGGATAATGCTAAAAATTGTTTTCAGGCATGAATAGGTCTTTTTTTTAAATGCTTCGGCAAAAAATTCAAAAATTTTTTCGATATGTTTTTTCCTTTAAAAAACCTTTTTTACAATTTAAACCTTTTCACGAAGTTCGTAAATGCCCAAAATTTTTTATTTTTAGTAAAAAAAGATTTTCCAAAAAAACTTACCACGTATTTGTAAAGCAGCAAATAATATTTAAATTTAAAATTAAATCTTCAAAAACATTCCACATTTATCGCTTGGTTTTTGCGAGTTTTGTTTCTCTACTCGAGTCAGGCGAGTGTAAGTCAATTCGCCTAAGTATTTCCTATGTTTCTACTCTTTTTTTTTATCTTGGGACAGTCCACGAAGGCTGATGCCTAAGTACTAACTACCGGGGGTGTCTTTAGTGTGGTGAGGGGGGTTTGTTTTCACGGGATTTAAAATTTTTTTGGGGAAATTTGGGGGAAGGAAAAACTTCTGCGGGCAGCGGGTTTCCCCCAGTCTTGACACTCTAGGGATGAAGGAACAAAAAAAGCGGGGAATTTTGGGGCCTCTCTAACTGAACTGAAAAAGGGGGGCATAAAAGTTGCATAGTGTTGCTCTGTTGGGGGCTGCCAAAAAAGGAATTATACCGGGCCCAAATTTCCCTTTAGCAAAAGGCCCTAAAAAAAAACCCATAGAAGAGGCAGATCCACAGCTCGACGGTGGGGAAGAAGAAAGCCTTTCTGTGAGCTTTGGGTTTTTTTTAAAAAGACGAACGGCCTTTTTTTTTTTTAAGGGGGCCCGAATGCTAAGGGTTTTGGGGAAACCATTCCCCAGACATGAAAAATATTCTAAAGGGGTATGATTTGGGATACATACAGAGTGAAAGATTGGAAGGGAAAAAAAATTTTTTTTTGGGTCGGAAGGGAACCCCAACTTTTTAAAGGGTCCCAAAACTATGGATGTGTTTTGTGCCAGTTGAGGTTTTTTTAAAAGTAAGCCGACAAGATTAAACGACTCTTTTTTCTGCAGAACTTGGCCCCTCATATGTAAGGGACATTTGCAGTGCACTGTTGCACAGTTGCATTCAGTGGACCTGTCTGATATAAAGCTATAACTAGCCAGCAGCGGAAAGAAAAGAAAAAAAAAAAAAACACAGCTTTTTTAAAAAAAAAAGAATATAAAAATTTTCAAAAAATTTTTTCTTTCTTAAAATATTGGCTCTAGATATACTTATTTGAATTGTATGTTAAAAAAATTTATTTTTTTTAAAAAAGATTGACCTTTAAAAGTTTAAAAATTTAAAAAAATTTTTTTTTTAATAAAATACAAAAAAAAGGGGGAAAAGTTTTTAAAAAACGGTAAAAAAAATATTTACTTTAAAGTCTAATAAAAAAATTTAAATTATCTTAGAGCCAACTTAATATTTCAAGTACTATATTTTGTTTGAAATATAAAAATATCCCTTTTTAAAAAAAATTTTAAATATGTAATTGTTTTTCAATATTTACCAAAGCCCTTTAAACAAAAAAGTAAAAGCTTACTTCACGTCTTGCAATTCTATTGACTAAGCTTCAAAATTGTTTATAAATCCGGATAACATGCTTCAAATTACACTAGAAATATTTCAAACTTCATTAAGGAACTCTGTTACTGCAGTAATATTGGGCCCCAATAACTCTCATTTGTATATAAATAGATTTGCAATGAATTTTGCTCTTTATCCCAAGTTAAACACCATTAATAAAAAAAAAAAATTTTTTAAATCAAGACTGCTTACTAGTCTTTCAACAACTTTGGAAAAAAAAATTTAAAAAAATGTAAAATTATGCTTTGGAGAATTCCAAAAAAAATTTAAAATATAGACTTCAAATCGCGTGGGTAAGTTTTTTTTATTTAGCGT
>JAHBCN010016141.1:0-19912 GCA_019359885.1 Listronotus oregonensis
TTTAAAATTTTCCTTTTTAATTTTTAAAAATTTTACCTAAGTTTTTAAAAATCCATTTTTTGAAAAAAAAAGATAAAGAATTTAAAAACATCCCTGTTAAAATTTTTTAAATAAGAAACACTTAAACATGGTTTAAAAATAAAGGGGGGAATTTTTTAAATAAATTCTTTAAAGCCTTTTTTTGTTGAAAAAAAAAGGGGGCCCCTTTATTTTCATTTACAATTTTTTGGTCTTTTAAAAAAAACCCCTTTTTTAGGGTAAAAACCACCCCCAATTTTTTTTTCAAATTAAAGGGATTTTTTAAGCTCGGGAAAGGAAAAAAAAATTTGCCATTTTTATTTTGCATTTTGAAAGCTAAACTAAAAAAAATAAAAATTAATTTTTTACAAAGTTATTTTTTGTAAGTATTTGTGGCCATTTTTTTTGGAAAAACCCCTAATCTAAAATAAAATTATTCTTGAATTACAAAAATTTGGGTTTTTTGGAAAACGAGCAATCTTCTTTTCACTAAATTTTCCTTTTACTAACTGTTTTAGGTGCCCCCAAAGGAAATTCCGGGGTTAAAGGTCCGGGATCTTGGTGCCCATTCAATGGCCTCTTTTTCCCTATCCAGCGGTTTGGAAAATTTCCCCAAAAAGTTCACGTTTTGGGCGAATGTCCAAGTGCCAAAATATCTTCTAGGTTTGGAAAAAAGACTGTTTTTAAATAAATGCAACTGCTTAGAGCGAAATAATAATGTACTCATGGAAGAGCTCAAGAAAATAATGCCGTTTTAAAGATGTTTTACTTCATTGAAGAAAAAAGGAATTAGCACCAGGCTTCTTGGCAAAGTTTGGGGAAAGGGATACAGATACTACGCATATTAAAGAAATAAAAATATCATCCGTACAAATATCAAAGACATCAGAATAAGGGAGCGATGAGAGCCGAAGAGCAGATTTTTGTTTTGAAGTTATGGAAATGGCGAATAACGATAGGGACTTCTTACGCAATATTTGTTTTAGTGACGAATGCACCTTCACATTAAACAATGAACCAAACGTTCAAAACATCAGATACTGGAGCAAAGAAAATGAATACAGATTTGTATCTACAAGGACCCATACCCTCAAAAGGTAAACGTTTGGGCGGGTATATTTGGACATCGGATTATTGGACCTTTTTTCTTGAATCACAATTTGGGAACAGAAACTTTTTTAGAACTATTACAAAATCAAGTGGGGCCGGCATTTGAAGAAGTTGCACCTGACAATCAAGACATTTGGTTTCAAATGGATGGTTGTCCTGCACACAATTCACGAGAAGTAAGGGAATATGTTCAAAATGTTTTCAATGGACTCACTATAGGACCAAATTACACCATAAATTTTGGGGTCATATCATGTTATTTATACAAATTTGAGTTATCAAAACTTACAAGAATTAAAAGTTTTAATTTCAGCGGCGTGCGATCGACTATCGGCATTTCAACTTCATAATGTAAGAACTGAATTTTATAACCGTTTAGAATATTGCTTAGCAGTAAACGGAGGTCTGTTTGAGCATCTAATTAAAAAACATTAGCTTTTAGTTTTAATGTGTTGTGTTAAAACGTATTTTTAGACAGTTTTTAAGTGTGTTTTCCACCTTCCTATAAAATTGTTCAATTATGTAAAAATCTCATTATGTAGTTCAATGTAATTATTTGTATTTATTAAATGATTACAACCATTATTTTCTCTTCAATACTGTAACACATGTTGAAATAACTAATACAAAGTAAAACGTGAATTAAAAAGTTGACAAGACATATTTTATTTCTGGTGGATTCATTAGAGTTTGTAGCAGGTATGCAACGATTTTACAAATAGTTTTTCTTAAATAACTTTTAATTGTCTAATACAATTTTGTTGTAAATTTAATAGAGGAGCCAATATTTCAATGTATCAAAATTTACATGGGATTTCCTATGGCCAGTCTGGCGATGCACCACCCGGTATATCTTATTTGAAACTCGAAATTTGAGGTAGTTTCCGGTGAAACTGGAAGTGACTGAAAGTCACCTGACTTGTCCAAAAACGTTAAATTTGACAATTTTTATGTTGAAAATGCAAAAAACCCTCCTGGATCACCAGGTATATATTTTATTGAATTTAAAACTATTTTATGAACACACTATATATTTTTTTAAAATCTAACTTAATAACGTAAAATTTTATTGCTAACAAAAAATGGCCCTATGAAATTTTTGATATCAGCATCCTAAAGGATAGTTAACATTTGTTAAATTTTAACTTTTATGATATGTAACTATGGGAGGTAAATGGTTTTTTAAAAATTTTTATACGGCTGTATTGTTTACATATTTTTTCATTTTGAATATACAGGGTACCCTTAAGAAGTTCTATTTCTTTTTTGAAATTCCGAAATTTGAACATGCGAATCGCAAGGATCGAAAATCTCTCTGTTCCAATACAGCATGTATTGAAGAAACATTATCGGGGGTAATATCCCTAGTGCATTTAATTTTTCCGGAAAAATTCGAAAAACGAGTTTCTAACTAATTTGTTTTAACAAATAGCATGAGCGAGAGTGGTTTTTAAAATCCGAGTCGAAGACGGGGATTTTTCCACTTGTTTTTTTCCACTGGAGAAATTAGATGGACGAGGGATATTTGGTAAGATTATTTCCTGAGTTAAATAAACATTTTATTTTAATACAACATTTTTTTTAATAAAACAATAAGAACAATAATTAATAAGAACAATATAACTTTCAAGCTAGGAAAGGTAATTACTTCAAACTCATTTTAAATTACAATTAATATAAAAATTACAATTATTGTAGGTTACAGGAGTATTGTTAGCCATATCGGTTAAATTGTTTTTAATTATGTTTGTAGTAGCACTATTCTCTATGTTGCTGTGAGGAGTGTCAAACGATTGATGGTGTTGGCTCGAAGAAGTGTCTATTTTCTGTCTTTTCAAGGGAGCTTCGAAGCTTGTAGATGGTACATTATTTTGGACGGTTCTTAAGGCAGTGATGATATTTGAATGATGTTGACTGTCCATTTGTAGATACGGTTGGATAGACGCAGCTTTAGAATGCCCTGTGATTTTGATGAGTTGCTGCTCACCTACACCGGCCTTTGCCAGATTAGTAACAGCAGTTGATCGCATAGAATGGTTAGATATTTTAACTTCTGTCGTGTTCATACCTGTTTTTTGGGCTGCGTCTTTTGTCCATTTTGACAGTTTATTTCTTCCAACAGGAATGTTTTTAAACCATCCAGTGCTACGATTGGATTGCCATGCTGAATTTGGTGTCAAAAACAATCTATTTGTTGTTATTTTAGACGTTCGTTTGTTTAACAGGGATTTGTACAAACGTACCGGACAAAACTTAGGGTTTTTTGAGTACGGAATAAGCCACTTGCAATCGCACAGATTTTTTGCACCATCTTGTGCAGTTTTGCTGAAGACTGTGTTATACTCGATCCTTTCTAAAACAAGGGATACATAATTTGACTTAAATGTCAAAATATATTTTGTAGTGTGATTTTAAAGTAGATGTATGTAACTTTTAATTTTTTTGGAAAAGCAAAAGGAATTTTAGTCGTTATATATGGTTTTAGATTTTTTGATTTTTTTTTTACAAAAATAGTACAGCTTGCAAATTTTGGATGCTTAAAAAATGGCAAAACGTGATTTATACAAGGTATTGCAAAAAAGACATTAAAAAATTGCGAAAACAGATTTTACGCCAAGATAAAAAGTATGCGCAAATATTTTGTTTTAATATGAGCGTTTTTCTGCCAAGTTACAATAAACATTTACAGATTTTGTTGCAAAATTAAAAAGCAATATCTCACCTGTTTTGATTCCATAATTATCAATTTCTTCTTTAAAATGTTCTGTTAAGCAACGAGCCGCTTCTCCGCCCCTCCAAGCAAGCTCAACTGCTGCAATAGAGTAAAATTTACGCTGCAACCCGGTTGGTGTTGTCTCATCCCATAAGGACACCACCTTGTAGTAGTCGTCCATATTTAAAGAAGCTGAACTTGTTTTCCTTTTTTCTTCATGTTTCTGGAGACTTCTCCTTTTCGCATTTCGAGCGTCTCTAGCTGGCTTAAAGGTAATGTCGTGGAATGGGTCGAACACGATATTAAATTCTTGAAAATATTTTTCCTGCAGGTTTTTGGCAACGATATTCCACATTACTTTTACACACAGTTCTTTGTAGTCTTCCCCATTAGCTTTACGCATGTTCCATGCCCAGTCCTTGATGGTTACATTTAGCTCGCCTGTAGTTGTTGTCTGGAGTAATTGGTTATTTTTTGCTTGGCAAAATTCCATAATTCCATATTGCTTCCAGATCGATGTGTGAGTTTTCTGAGTATTTAGTGGAACACTATTTTCAACAGCCGCCTTAATTTTACTTTCGAAAACATTTCCAAACCAATTCATTTTGAGTTTCAGTTGAAAAATTAATAAATTCGTAAGCGTCGTTTGTGATCTTTGTTGTTGGTAACGGTACAAAGCAACACAGCATAGAAACCATTAAGTTTGTTTTTACAAGGCAACTTGTCAAACTTGCATGAAATTTTTTCGTTTTTTCCGGAAAAACTGCTGACAGCTAAGTTGACAATTGTTAAGTAAATTTTTCACTTAAAATTTATATTTGACATACCAATTTTTGATAGCGATTGGTCAAAATTAATAGGAAGGAAATAATCTATTTAATATGGCGCAAACGACACAGAAAAAAAATGATCCTGACAGTTATGTATAACTTAATTTGCGCTTTAAAAATAATCCTTATAAAACTTGGGTTTTAATTGGATAAAAAAAGTTTGTTTTTGATTTATTGAATTTATTCTAGGTCGTACTGTACACTTCGTACTTTACATTGTTTTTTAATAATACTTGAATTAATAAATTTTATTTTAATGATATTCATTTACTTTCAGAAGTATGACGCAACGATGATGGAAAGTAATAATTTATCAATTTTATTGACATTACTTTTAATAATACCATAATTAGGTTCCTTTGGATGTAATCGGTTTGATCAAATTATATACCGTAGTAGGTAGGCAGTTAAAATATTTCAATTATATTTACTTAGAAATGAGAATTATTAAAGAAACTCACGGCAATAATTATACTATCAAGGAAGTTTAAAGGTGTATGGAAGCCCAATGCTATGGCCCATTCGATCAAAAAATGTCCAGCTCAGTATGAAAATAACTGTCAGAGCTGGCCCCGCCGATTCTGCGCAATAACAAAATTCCACGAAATAATTTAATGTGTTCCCTACTTACACACTGATAAATCAGTGTGTAGTTAGGCAACACATTATACTTTTAAAGCCGTAATGGTCTTAGGTTTCTAAGGTTTTTGGTGCAAGGGCGCGCGCGGCGCGTATGAAACTATATCCGCGCTGTATCGTCAACCGTCGTCGTCTCATCATTCGTCATTTTCGTTGTGGTTTGTGCCCTTTGCGCCGATTGTTTTGCTTTGTGTGAGTATCTATATATTGTGGTTGCAGAAGTTTTTTGGATTGATAAAAACCTTCTTATTTTAGTAATTAGTGTTTATTAAATTGTGACTATAATTTTGTGTTTATTGTTTGTTACTTAGTTTGTCTTGCAAATCCAAGGGTAACATATCCGGCATTATTTACTTTCTTATATTTAAATTAGGTGCTTCTTATGAAACGTAACGTTAGGTAACCGAAAAAATAATGATATATCAATTATGAATAATAAAATAATGAAAATTTCATAGGAAATAGCAGTGAGAAAAGAAAGGCAATCTTAACTATCTTTTAGATGATTTCCACAATGTTTGTGTATTTCTGTGGATTATTAAAAAGAAATAAGGTTCATTCTTTTAAAGAATCACAATTATTAATTACTGGGCAGACCAGGCAAATTTTAATATATACAGGTCCCTCTAATTAAATGAAAGAAAGTACAATTTTATGCTAAAGCTTCTTTTTGCTTTTTCTGTATTTGTTTAAAAAGAAATTAGATTTTTGGTTTCTTAAACTTACATTATCAACTTTAAGCTCGACATACTGTAGACACATAATATTTAACGGATACTGTTACAATTGATACCTAGGTACCAAAGGTTACTAAACATTTTTAACCACTGTTATTCTGTCTCATGAATGTTTGTTATTAGTGAAAAGTATATCCCTAAAAAGCAGTTATAAAAATTTTCACTTTTTAATATACAGCCAGAATCTTAGGATTGGATTAAACTCATTTACACTATCTTGCCCTTCTTTTATCACAAAATTGGTGATAAGTACATGAAACTATCATACAATGTTTGAAATTTATTTAAAAAAAATCTTGTTTCTATTTATTTACAAAGATTTTTGGTAAAAATACAAAACTCACAAAAATATCGACCATTTAAATAGAAGGCTTCTTTCCATATTATATCAGATGATATAAAATCCAATATTACACAATAATTTTAAATATTCTATGGTAGTATCGTTTAATAACTAACAATTTTGTGCAAAAAAAACAGTGAATGCTTGAATTTGACATTTGATGATGTCAATTTTATAGATAGTAACAAAGAATTATGGAAGTCCGGCTCTAACCTACTATTCATTGCGCAAACTCCGCGGGGCCAACCCCCCTATTCCCGCTACCCTGCACGCCTGGACAATTTTGTTCTACAGTATTGGGCTTCCATACACCTTTAAACTTCCTTGTATACTATACAGTGTGAGCAGTAAAGACCGCATTATATAGATTTTTTTTTAAATAATAATTTTATTTGTATTTGACCTTGGGTTACATTTTTGCATGGATCGAGTTGAAAGTTAATCAAAAAATTAATAGGCACTGAGTTGCATTATGATAGTGATTTAGCAGCTGCTGATTTTTGTGATTTAGTTAAAGGTTTTGACTGTGTAAAACATTTTATTCTGTTAAAAAAACTTGAGACTTATGGATTTCAAAGTATCTCTTTAAATAGACTCAAGTCACATCTGTCAGAAAACAGTTCAAAATAAGTTAGAAAATTGTTTGCTGTTCCTAAGGGTCCTGCTCACTTTATTATTTTTATTATACCGGGTGGTGTGTCGCCGAGCGGAATATAAATTTAAGAGGGTCAATTATTGGCTCCCCTGTACATTTTACAGAAAAAATGTAAGATAACATTTTGAAGAGACCAATCTGACAAGCCCTCGTGCCAAATTTCAAAAAATTTTAATAAGCGAATCTTGAATTATTCAATTAAATGTAATTGCCAAATTACCAAAATTTTCGATCCAGGTAAAACCAAAAGACACCAGTAAAATAAAATTGTCCCTGACATAGGAAAAGTGTAATAAATCAGTGACAGTCGGTATTGGAAAAAAATAGAATTATTCAATCGACGAAAAAGTACCCATAATTAAGTGGCATTATGCGGGAAACAGTTTTATAGCATTATCTAAAATGTTTTCAGTTTATTTCTCCACCAAGTCCCTTTCGTCCATTTTAACAATTAAACGTATTGTCAGTAAGTTCGAGTCCAAGGGTAACGTAATAAATAATTGTAAATTATTTATTACTAAGTAACTTAGGATATCGAAAATAGAGCCGAAAAAAGAGAGAACAGAGATCTTAATATTCTGCTGAGTGTGGAGGATAACAAAATGGTTAGTACGAGGGTTCTTGGGCAAGAGGTAAATAAACATCATACAACGGTATTGCGCACTTTCAAAGAAACACAAATATTATTCGTATAAATTCGAAAAACATCAAGAGCTGCAGGAAGGAGATGAAGAGCGAAGAATGGTATTTTGTTCTGAAATGATGGAAAGAAGAAATAACGATAGGAATTTTTTAAGAAAGATTTGTTTTACCGATGAATGTACTTCACCCTCAACAATGAACCAAATGTTCAGAATTGCCGGTATTGGAGCCAAGAAAATGAACATCGCTTTGTTCATACTTGGACACAATATCCCCATAAAAAACAAATGTATTCGTGGGAATTATCGGACACCATATCATTGGACCCTTTTTTATGAACTATAACCTGACAGCAGAAACCTATTTGAACTTATTTCAAAATCAAATTGGACCCGCATTGGAAGAAGTTGTTCGGAAAGATCAAATGATCTGGTACCAAATGGATGGTTGCCCCGTCCATAATGCTCGTATAGTTAGAGAGTACCTGGAAAATGCTTTTAACGGCAATATTATTGGTCCACGGTACCGGATACTTGGGCCAGCCAGGTCACCTGATCTTTCACCGAATGACTTCTTTCTGTGGGGTCACTTAAAAAATGTCATTTATAAAAGTGTTAAATTTAGGAATCTAAACCAGCTACAAAACGCTATTTCGTTGAAATGTAATAACATTTCGCAATATTAACTTAGCAACATTAGAAATTAATTTTATGATCGCTTGGGATATTGTTTAGCTGTTAATGGGGAGTTGTTTGAACATTTGATTAATTAATGTTTTTTTTATGTAATTCTCCATTATTTTGTTATTGTATTTTATTTTATTTTATTTTTCAACACCTAGTAAAATATTAAGAGCTCATTTTTTTTTTTCGGATCTATTTTCGATCTTCTGAGATAAACATTTACAATTATTTATTGCGGTGGCTTTGGACTTGAATTAACTGACAGTACGTTTAATGGTTGAAAGGGACCAGATAGGCTCAATGGGAACATAAATTGAAAATATTTTATATACTGCTGTTGGTTTTATTAAATTCTAATATGACAAAACTACTTTTTTAATGATCGATAGTAATAATTATTGGTTAAACCTAATTGTTACATTAAATAAAACGTTTGATAAAAAAATAATGTCAACGTGTTTTTTTAGTTTGAATGTTATGATTTTGAGATTGATGAAAAAAAAAAAAAACATTCCTTTATTCGGCAAAGTCAAAATTTGAAAAGCCTTATAACAAATTGTTTGCTGGTGGCTGTTCTATTTGGTTTTACCTGAACCGGAAATTTTGTAATTTTGCAATTACATTTCATTGAATAATTCAAGATTCGCTTATTAAAATTTTTTGAAACTTAGCACGGGGGTTTGTCAGATTGGTCTCTTTAAAAGGTTATCTTACATTTTTTCTGTAAAACGTACAAGGGAGCCAATAATTGACCCCCTTAATATTTACGTGGGATTTCCTATGTTCCGCTCGGCGACGCACCAGTCGGTAAAGGAAGTTTAAAGGTGTATGGAAGCCCAATACTGTAGAACAAAATTTTCCAGGCGTGAGGGCAGCGGGAATCGGGGGATTGGCCCCGGGAGTTTGCGCAATGATTAGTAGGTCAGAGCCGGACTTCCTAATTTTTTGTTACTATCTATAAAGTTGAAAACATCAAATGTCAAATTCAAGCATTCACTGTTTTTTTTTATTTTTTGCACAAAATTGTTGTTATTAAACGATACTACCGTAGAATATTTAAAATTACTTGTAATATTGGATTTTATATCATCTGATATAATATGGAAAGAATAGAGGCGCCCTTTACAGCCTTCTATTTAAATGGTCGATATTTTTGGGAGTTTTTATTTTTACCAAAAATCTTTGTAAATAAATAAAAACACGATTTTTTAAAAAATAAATTTCAAAATTGTATGATAGTTTCATGTACTTATCACCAATTTTGTGATAAAAGAAGGGCAAGATATTAAATGAGTTTAATCTAATCCTAAGATTCGGTTTAATTAAAAAGTGAAAATTTTTATAACTGCTTTTTAGGCATATACTTTTCCAATAACAAACTTCGAGACAGAATAACGTGGTTAAATATGTTTAGTAACCTTTGGTACCTGAGTATCCATTGTAACAGTATCCGTTAAATATTATTGTGTACAGTATGTGAGCTTAAAAAGTTGATAATGCAAGATTAAGAAACCAACCTCTCCATTTTGATCATATTTGGTTTTGGTTTTTGGGGCGCTGATTACAAATCTGAAAAAAATATCTTTCGGCAACTTTCGTTTCCGAGATCTTCATCATCAAAGTTAAAATTTAAACTAACCTCATTTTCACTAAATTCTCCCTTCTTTTTGTACACAATTTTGATTTTTACACTAAAGTGGCACACGATATTTTATAAACACCTTTTAAAACCTTGTATTTTTATTTACTTTACATTTTTTTCCATTAAATTGCGAACTTTTAAGTTCAAAGGCAGCAGCCATATTTGCTTAAAAAAAAAAGTGTAAAAAAGGTGTAAAATAAAATAAAAAAAAGTTTTTAAAAGGTGTTTGTGAAATATTGTGTCCCAATTTAGTGTAAAAATCAAGAATTTTTAAAAAGAAGGAGAAATAGTGTAAATAAGGTTAGTTTGATTTTCAATTTTGATGATGAATATTCAAAAGAAAACATTATTTTTTTTTGATTTGTAATCAGCGCCCCAAAAAACCCCTAATTTTCAATATTTCAACTAAAAACAAAAAAAAACATTTTTTTTAATTTTTTATAATAATAATAAATGATTTGACAAGTCAAGCAACAATAGTAATCTTGGTGATTTTAAAACAGATTTTTTCTTCGTTTCCATATGAACAAGCAATTGCACAAATGAATTTCAATACAAAAAGCATTTTTAATGAAAGGGCGTCATATTTTTTTTTAATTAAATAAATATCCGAAAAAATAATTATTTAAAATATAGTTCCGATGTGGAGCTACCGATTCTATCCGGATGCAGCAAATACCTAAGTTTGAATTTATTACCAGCAAAATCTCGTGAAAAATATGAGAATCAATATAGTCATTTCGAAAACGGTGCTCCAGCAGGGGACAAAAAGTATTAAAGAAGAAGTTTTTGGCCTATTTTGCGGATTTGCAAAAAACATATAAACCTAATACTTTATGGAGTCAGTACTCTATGTTAAAATGTGTCCTCAAAGTGAAAAGGAACCTTGATTTAAGTTCATATTTGTAACATCACACTTAAACACCAAAACGTGGGATACCGGCCAAAAAAACAAAAACCAGCGAAGAAGTTTCAAGATTCATGAAAGAAACACCTGATAATATTTTTTTAAAATTTCTTTTTATTATTTTAAAGTGCACAAAAATTGATTAGACATACAGGATAATGAAAATTTGATAGTGGTGAAAATTCCACAGTAAAAATAACACTTCCAGAATCTTTGTAGTGTCCGATAAAACAAATAACGGACTTTATCGCAATTGTACCGTAAATATGCAAATTTGCGAAAATAATACCCCACACAGACGTTTTTTTGTCCAGTATAAACAAGGCATGCAGTACGCAATGTGTGGGAATAAATTAATAGGTAAAATGCCTTCAGAAATTGCTGCATACCTAAAATTAAAAAATCCAGAAGAGTACACTGGCATAGTTTTCGTCGATCCTCTGCGACTATGTTAGCGGATTCGGGAGAAGGAATTACCAAGCAAGCGACTTGGAGGCTGGAAATCAACGGCTGAGCTGAGAGCTACATTGATGAATCCACAAATCAGAAAAAGATATGTCGAAATAAATATTGACCATGAACAACTCCCCTCCTGAGCTAAGTCAATCTTCATCAAGCCGTACAATAAGCGCTTCCATAAGCCACCCGCTAAATGAAATTACAGGTTCTGCAATTAATTTACAATATGCTAATAACTGTTCCTTTGTTGTAAATGTTATTAACAAATAATTCCCATTTATAAATATGTTGTAGTAGTTCTTTCAGATTAAACATAATTTAAAAAATAATCATTGCTTTAATATTGGTATTATCTGACGATCGTAGGAAAAATTTTGTTCCTAACGCTTGCGCAAAGTGACTTTTCCGCACTTGACTGCTTGCCTGAACTCCGCTTCGCGTCGTTCGGGCAACGGCAGTCGCGTGCGGAAAAGTATCACTTTGGGCACTTGTTAGGAAAATAACTATATCATATATAATATCACAAGAGAAAAAATTTTGTCGGCAAAATATTCGAAAGGTATGAATGAAAGTTTGTTGCTTGGCAATTTCGCGAATGACATTTTTGAAAAAATTACGAGCCGTTGGGCGAGTGATTTTATCAAAAATTTCATAAGGAAATTACCGAAAAGCAACAAACTTGAATAAAACCTTGAGAACAATTTTGCCTACAATTTTTTTTCAGTGGTATTCGTCGTGACTATTTCACTAAGGAGATTTTGAAAATAAACAGAACACAGAATTATTTTATTAAAAAAAAATTGCCATCAAAACAAGTAAACTAAAAACTACCTAATTATTTATATAAAATGTGCAATTATAATAATTATTAGTTTGACCGCTGTTTTTTCAACCACAGCAGATTGAGTTTGTACCTGGACCTGAGTACTCGTAGAGGCCGAAGCTTCATTTTCCTTATTTTATCGCAAATTGTTTATTAAATTTAGGTGGTCTCTGGATTCAGCTGAAGATATAGTTTTAAAGAGTTGGTACTAGAATGTTCTGTGAGCTTAATAGCTTCTTGATCACCAACTCCATTTTTTGTTAAAGTAGAGTTGCAGAAGATCGATGGGAATGATTGGTAATTTTAATTTTTTTTAATCTAAGCCAATTTTTTCAGCAGATTGTTTTGTCCACTTTGATAAGGATTTAAAGCCCAAAGGCATGTTTTGTACCATACCCCTTTTTTTCCAGTTGATATGTATAGTTAAAAACAATCGCTCTGTGGTCAAGTGAGGATTAGTTGCTCTTTTTTCCATTAATTTCAAATATAATCTGACTGGACACAGGTTTTCATTGGTTCTGTTTCTTACTAGCCATTTACTATTTGTCAAACTTTTAGAGCCTCCTTGGGAAGTTTTCGAAAATATGGGATTATATTCAACCCTTCCAGAGAAGTTGCCTAAAAAAATTAATCTTTAAGCAAACAAAATAAATATAACAATTATTTAGTTACCTACCCTTGAGGTCCAGTTCTTTTTGAAAATACTGAATTTTACAATTAACGGCTTCGTTGCCACGCCAGGCAAGTTCAAAGGAACAAATGTGGAAAAATATTTTTGTAATCCGTCTGGATTGTCCTCGTAACATTTGACCATTTCCAAAAGATCTGTAGTGGTAAATGCTTTTGAACTTACTTTCCTTTTTTTGTCGACTCTTTGCATCTGATTTAAATATTATGTCCTGAAATGGATCCACTTTTTTGCCAAATTCTTTGAAATATTTTTCTTGCACCATCTGTGCCACTGTATTCCACAAGGATTTTATACTAGACTCTTTGTAGTCCTCTCCATTTCTTTTCTTCATGTTATACCCATAATCTTCTAAAATTTTCGCCAAATCTTCTGGCGAAGTATCTTTTTCAAAATTGTAATTTCTTTCCTCAAGAAATTGTTCCCAAGCAGATTTTTTCGATTTCGCCGTGTTATAAGGGATCGTGTTATGAATTGCTTTCGATCTCAGTAAATGAATTACTTCAAATCTTTTTCATTGTTTGAACTCATTTTTGCCGAAAATTCAAAAATTATATAATATGTTTGACAATTCAAAAATTTCGCTGAAATCCATGTTGTGGGTTTTGTCCAGGTAGCAAATTTTTCAGCTGGATACGATTTTATTGCCGGTGTAATACACTCTAGGAAAATATTATCAGTTTTGTTTTTTTGGTTTGTCAAAAGATGTATAATTTTATATGACAATAAGCAATATTACTATTATTATAATTATTTTTTAAAATTTATCCGTAACTTTTTCAGTAGACAGAAGTAATATTTAAGGATTACCGATTTTTCTAAGTCCATTCAAGACAATTTATTTTCTTTAGTGCAATCACCAACAAGTCTAAAGAATTAATTTATCTTCTATTTTTAAGTAGGCTCCAACATGAATCTTAAAAATTTTCAATTCTTTTTTAAACGCCCGGTCGTTTTTATTACACAATACCAGAACGAGGACCATAACTTATCCCATAATTACAAGAGACACAGACATAAAAAATAAAATTCTCTCACTCTCTCAGAAGGAGCCCAATATACAAATTACTAAATAAATATTTATATATTCAAGTTTTGAATATGGTTTTATGTGTATTATGAATGGACATATCTCGAAAACCATAAAATTTAACTGGCTCTCTACGAGACGCGCACCAGCGGGGTTATACAAATAAAGGCGCTTTTAAACTCGCATGTTTATGTTCTCGAAGACGAAGATCTTTTATTTTCCAATTATGTTTTCGGTGTACACTTATATAAAATAACGTGTCCTATAAAACCAAAAAAGTTTTGTTTTATTTTATTTTTTTCTGCAATTCTGTCCGTTTTTCAATAAGTTTTCACCTGAAAAGTTTCTAGAGAATGGAACCACTTGCGTCCTGGTCCCGGGATATAGCGACAAAGATCGCCTAAAAAAAAAAAAACAAAAATTCAAAACACTTATCTCCTCTTTGATGGCAAGTCATCTTATCAAGATTAACTAAAATAAAAAATAAAATGTAAATTAAAATTGATTTTTTAGAATGTTGGTATACAATTTAGATAGTCTAATAACATTTTTAAAATTTATGATGTTTTGTCATAAAAGACATACCTATTAGTTTCAATAACACTTAAATCTTGGACTTCCATTGTCTCCTCCTCACTGAATCACTAAAAATTGAAATTTTAATGATGATTGGCTTTGGAGACAGATCGCGTGCACAATCAGAAGTAGCAGCATTATTTCACGAAAGACACCCTGATCTTCCAGCAATTTCCCAAAGGACCATCAGCAAAATTGAAAATCGTTATCGTGAAGTGGGCCACGTGAGGAGACATACCAAGAGTAAGGCAGTCTCGAGTAATGGATGAAGACACGCAATTAAATGTTTTACTGACTCTCCAAGAAAATCCTAATACTCCAGTTCGACTGGTTGCAAGAGAATGCAACATAAGCCATACGCCCTGCTTTAAAAGTTAGTAAAATCATGTCAAATGCGTCCTTATAAAATGCAATACGTACAAGAGTTACTAGAAGATGATCCCGGACCGCCGTCTTCAGTTTTGTGAAGTGATGATGAATGCACTTGATTAGCATTTAGCAGATTTGGATTGGATTCTCTTTACAGATGAGTGTACTTTTGCACTCAATGGTGAAGCCAATAAACAGAACTGTCGATATTGGTCCACAGAAAACCCTCACTGGATGCGAGAAACACACACTCAACGCCCGCAAAAACTTAATGTTTGGGCAGGCATAATTGGCGACCAAGTCATTGGCCCAATATACCTTCCAGCTAACTTAAATGGCACTACATATTTGAATTTTTTGCAAGAAGAGCTTATGCCAGCTTTGACTGCTTTATTTCCTCATCAAGCAGAAGCAGATCTTCATGATGATCGAATATGGTTTCAGCAGGATGGTGCTCCGCCTCATTACGCCCAAAACGTGCGACACTATTTGAGTGAAGTTTTTCCAAACCGCTGGATAGGAAGAAGAGGTACCATTGAATGGGCGCCAAGATCGCCGGACCTTAATCCTCTGGATTATTTCCTTTGGGGTCACCTAAAAACGAAAGTTTACGTAACAAGACCAGAAAGATTAGATGAACTTATGCAACAACTTGCATACGAAATTCGCCAAATAACTCCAGATATGATTCGTAATGTCAAGAATGAATTTTATTTTAGATTAGGGTTTTGCCAAGAAAAAAATGGGCAACATTTCCAACAATACTTATAATAAAATAACTTTGTCGAAAAATTCGAGTTCTATTTTTTTTTAGCTTCCTAGCTTATCAAAATGCGAAAGTAAATAGTGGGTCATGTTCCTTTTTTCACACATCACAAAACATACCTTCACATTTGAAAAAAAGTTAGGGGCGGTTTCTACCCTCAAAAGAGGGTAAATTTTATAAAGAGATCAAAAAAATTGTGCCAAACTGAAAATAAAGGAACCCGTGTTCCTTTATTTTTTCAACAAATAAAGAGGCTCTCTAATATTGAATTTATTCCAGTTAAAAATTCCACCCTGTATAGTACATAAAAAAATGGTAAGTCAAACTTTCAAACAATAAATTACTTACATGTACATATAACATAAAACATACAAAATAAAGCTTAATAAATAATAAAATAGACATAATACACTGAATAAAACACACAAAGTCAAATTTAGTCGCTTACACAAAATCCGCGACATACTAAGCATTACTCTCAAGGTCTTCGGTTTACAAGAAACTCTTCTACGGAATAAAAAGCACCCTCAATGAGAAACCTCTTTACTCCTTTATTAAATTTAACACCCCGGAAGGCCCGAAGATCAGAAGGTAGATTGTTGTACAGTTTTGTACAATTATAGATGGGAGATCGCTCATGGGTTTTTTTTGGGGAAGAAGCAAATCTTTTTTTCTGGTCCATTATTTAATTTAAAATTTGAAAAAATGCCTATTTTTTTAACAAACGTTCGCAATAAAAAATTGGTCTCTACGGGGGGGAAAATGCATATTAACCTAAAACTTATTAGTGTTAAGGATTGTTATTTTTCCTACACCCTACCCCAAAATCTGTTGTATTTTTTTTGTTAGTGCTAAGGCTATTTAAATCATCAGAACGACAACAACGTTAATCATCTGCATCATTTTTAAATGATTTGGTTTTTAAAATGAGTTAAAGCATTCACACCAGTATTGTACGAACCTTTAAGAGTTTTATTGTTTTTTGTATTTTAATTTGTTTTTGTCTCGTTTACAGTACAGTGAAGTGTTTAAGTCGATTTTGATATAAAATGACAAGTTAGTGTCGTCGATGTTGCAAAAATCCAGCCGATGTATGTGGACGATTTATTATACGAGTTATTATATTAGTTAGGGTATTTTTATATAGTATTTTTATAGTCCTAAAGTCCCAAGCTAGATCTATATCTAAGGAAGTCAAAAAAACCTATTTTTTATATTTTAAGGGATCAAAATAAAAATTGGGCTCCTCATGTTTGTTGTGTGAGTTTCACGTACATGTATTGCAAGAAAAAGCTATGCCGTTGGCTGTTCCTATGGTGTAGAGAACCTACTGACTATGTAAGTGATTGCTACTTTTACATCACTAAAACAGAAGGGATTTCAAAAACGCATAAAGACAAAAAAGTATCTTCTGCGCTTAGGCCAGTTCTGGGAACAAGCGGTACCGACAGCGCCTTTAAACCTGAGCATCGTGTTTCCCAGTGATCTAATTCCTCATCAGAATCTGACCCACAATTTCCTGAGGACTACCAGTTATGACCCAATATTTTCAACTACCAGTGAATCTCCTTAATAACTCAGAATGAATTAAATGACTTGGTACGTGATCTAGGATTGTCAAAACAAAAAACTTCTTGGTTCCTAGACTTGAGACAGTGAACTTGTTAGATAAAAAATCAAGTGTTTCACTTTGCCGAAAACGGAATGTAACATTATCAAGTTTTTGTAAAATGGAAGGGTCGCTATGTGTCTGTTGTGATATTGATGGTTTAATGAATGAGCTTAATATGGAATATGATCCTAGCGAGTGGCGTTTATTTATAGATTCGTCAAAATACAGCCTAAAATCAGCCCTGTTTTATAACGGAAACATTAGCTTTTAGCCCATTCAGTGACAATGAAAGAAACCTATGACAAATTAGCAATACCTTAAATCGTGTTAAATATGAACAATATCAGTGGAATATTTGTGAAGATTTAAAATGTCATAAGAGCCAATAATGCTAGAACTTCAAGGTGGTTTTAAAAAATATTGCCTGTTTTTTTGTGTCTGCCAGTAGAGCAACAAAGAATATTACAGTAAAAAGGATTGTCTCATAGAACTTCTTTTGAACCTGATACTTCAACCTTGCCCCCTTGTTAACCCAAAAAAAGGTGCACTAAGGCCTCTCCATATTAAGCTTGGACTTGGTGTAAATCCTTGTTCCATAAATTAAAATTTTGGATTTTGGTTTTTTAATAACTCAAAAACTAGGCAATTGATCGCTAGAAACAACAAAATACTTTATTAAAATAAATAAACAGTGAAAAGATTATATAATGCACGACACAAAATGATGTTTACAGCGCCGTGACGTAATTATTTATATATATATATATATATATATATATATATATATATATATATATATATATATATATATATATATATATATATATATATATATATATTATATATATTAGTTCTTAGAGTTTCACGGATAGATGAATGTGAGTTGTTTTCATTCCGGGAGTATATCCGTTTAGCCATTAGTTTTCCTTGCGGAAGTTTGCAGACGTTTCGCCAAGATCGCAGCATTTTCAATGCTGTCTAACTGGTGTCAGAAGATTGACTGAGAGTTATCTTCTGCAGTGGTCCCTTTGCTCACACGGTCATCCTTGTCAAGTTTTAGGTATATCGATATTTGTGAAGTGGACTGAATGCGGCCACTTCACACAAATACTTGACCTCTAAAACTGACAAAGAATGACATTATCGCCAACTTTGACGTAAAATCTTTGTATCCAAGCATACCAGTAGACGAAGCACTGCAGCAGATACATGACAACGAAGATCTCCCCAGTCATGTGACCGAACTTGCAAGACATTGCCTCAAAAACGCATACTTCAGGTTCGACTCCCAAATCTACCGCCAGACAGATGGAGCAGCAATGGGATCTTTCCCTCTCGCCAGCAGTAGCCAACATGTTTATGATCTACTTCGAGAAGAAAGCCATCGATTCAGCTGACCTAAAGCCAAAACTATGGCTCGGGATACGTTGATGACGTATTTGTCGTATGGCCCTTTGGCAAGGAAACTTACTTGGCTTCCTAGATCGTTTAAATTCCATCACCTAGAGGATCCAGTTCACAGTGGAATTTGAGGAAAACAACCAGCTACCATTCCTGGATGTACTTGTCACTAGGACCCAAAACGGCAAGTTACAACATACTGTCTATAGAAAACCCACTCACACCAACAGGTACTTGAACGCCGATTCCCACCACCACCCATCGCAAATACAAGGAGTTGCCACTACGTTAATTTCCAGATCCATCAAACTGACTGACGACAGCAACAGAGAGGAAGAACTTTGTAATATAAAAAAATACCCTCAAACAGAACGGCTATAAATCACATATGATAAGGAAAGCTATAAATCAAACGCATGTCCAGCCAAAGAAGCAAGAGCCCTTGGAAAATAAAGTGAGAACCACCCTACCCTACATCAAAGGCACCACAGACAAAATAGGAAGACTCCTACGAAAACATAATATTTCCACAGCCTACAAACCCCCAAAAAACCATTGGATCCACTATAAGAAATCCCAAGGACAAAATAAAACTAGAGAACCAAGGAGTCTACAGCATCGCATGCGGTACCTGTCAACAAACCTACATAGGACAAACAAACAGAAGAATTTCGGCTAGACTGGAAGAGCATAAATTAGCAATTCGTAACAAGCAATGACTTCTGCCTTGTTTCAACACCACCTAGAAACAGGACACCAAATAGACTTCGACAGCTGCAAACAGGTGGCCAACGTAAACCATTTCAAGACAAGGCTAATCCGTGAAGCCATAGAAATTCAAAAAAGTGGAGGACTCAACAAAAGAGACGACTCTCTACACCTAGCCACAACGTGGAAGACAATTTTTCCCAAAACAAATCCTGAAACACCACCAACAACCAGTGATGACGCGACACGCTTGGATGCACCCACCTCAGACATGAGACCAACCATGCGTTACAACCTTCGCTCAAGGAACCGTATAAAAGGGACCACTGCAGAAGATAACCTCAGTCAATCTTCTGACACCAGTGCGATCTTGGCGAAACGTCTGCAAACTTCCGCAAGGAAAACTAATGACAAACGGATATACTCCCGGGAAAGAAAACAACTCATATTATATATATATATATAATATATATATATATATATTATATATATATATATATATATATATATATATAAATAAATATTATTTAATATTAATTAAATTTTAATTTTTTTTTAATT
>JAHBCN010016142.1:0-19785 GCA_019359885.1 Listronotus oregonensis
GTAGCGTGACGTCATAATTCTCGCACGCAGACTATTCTATTATAGATGGCATTGATTAAGCAGTTGTATTTGTCATGATTTGTCATACATGTTTCAGCAAAGGCTCGGTTTAGTACAATTTAAACCCGACTGTTTCAAAAATAAATGTGAACACTTAAGGCTTATTGGGCTTGAACCCCTTATACGGCTTAATTATAATAAAATATTACCAAATTTTGTTAAACAAAAACTTATTCGTGCTTAATTTATACCATTTGAATTGCTGCCCCAATATGGTGGATTTGGATCAGAGACGTAATTGACTGTTCCAGAACACTGCGTAGTCATACACTTATTTCCACCACGCTGGTCAGTATTTCTGCCAGTCCAAAGAAAAATATTTTTCAAAAGGAAGTACTTCTTGTGGTACTATGGTACTACCTAAAACTGACAAATAAAGTTAATTAAACATCTAGAAACCCACCATCCGTGGTACCAACCAGATAGGCTAATAGGTCTTTGCTGTCATAAAGATAAAAAATTAATTAATAACTAATTGCTTTTTAAATATTTTAACCACGCGTAATATTTTTAATTATTATTTTATTATCAAGTTACTCACGATCCTCTATTTTGAAAACAGCTTTCTTTAATGCAGGAGTCATTAATAAAATAAATGTCACTGGGCAGAAGTGGCAGAGTCATAACATAATAATTTTTTACAGTTAATTAGGTGAGTTGTTGATTTGAAGCTTATTGGGTAAATTCGTCATTTATCTTTAGCTTAATATATATTTTCAGATTTTCCAGCATAGTATTTTAAATAAATAAGTAATACCAATGATCGATATAACTTAAGTTTGTCCTATGTTTAGGGTGGCCCATTTTCGGCACTTTTATTTATATTTTATCTTTGTAATTGTTATTGCTATCAAAAAAGTTATTTAGGCGTTATTTGCTCCTTTTTGTTAACTTAAAATGGAAAATTTAAATAGTTTTAATAAAAATATAGGTATTCGAAAATGTAGGTTGCATAGCTAAAATTTTTTTTTTTTTTGATAAAGAAAAAAGCAACGATTAGTTTGTCTAATAATAATTTTCGGGTCCAAAGTAGCTATTTAATTTTTAAATATCGCTTATTTGTTCTTTGGTTGTATTAGTCTTTATCATTTTTAACATATTTTCCCCTCGATTTTCCCATCTTTAAAGCTACAAAAATATTTTTCTTTCTTACAGTTGATGCAATTCTGGATAAAGTTTAATCCATGCAAGTAATGGATTTACTATTATTTTATTAATTTTGATTTATTGTCGATTAAACTAAGCATATTGTTTTATTATTAAATATAATTTCTATTATTTCTTGAAAATTATCATTGCAATGAACTACTTCTCTGATAATACTTAATTCATTTTGACAATCCTGTTGTTTGAAGGGGGTGTTAATTAACCCAAGGATTATACTACATTATGCTGCGAATCTATGTGAATATGGGTGTAAACGTGTATTATGTTTTGTTGTGTTGGTTTAAGAAGGCTCATGGAAATTTAAAAATTTAATGTAATGTTTAATATCTTCTTAAGTTTTATTTGCTTCTATTTTTACTGTAAATTTTATATTTTTAACAAAAAAAAAAGAAGGATATCAATTCGATACGTTTGTATGAAGTAATATTTGAACTCAAAAATATTCACCTATAATACTCTTTTAGGGCTTCCAAACTAATATACGGGTGCGGCAGCATAAGTTCCTTTTTCTTAAACTTAATAAAATGCATTGTATGAATAAGAAAGTTTTATTTTGTTTTACAGTGTTGGTACATACCAACATTGTTTACATAGCTTTAAAGAGCAAATCACGTAGGTGACGTCCCCCATTCTCGATACATTGAGTAAAACGATTTCTGGCGCGGCAGCATAAGTTCCTTTTTTGATCAGGGGCGATGGCCGGCACGATCTCCCGATTTATCCGCTTGTGATTTTTTTTTATGGGGTTTCTTTTATAGATGAATGTATGTTTGTTTCTTCAAAAATATGGATCACACCGTAACCATTCTTTTTTTATTGCCTTGCATTTATTTAAACTAAGAGAACAGTAAGAATGTCATCAAAATTGTTTCTGTACTTTTTATGAAAGGGACTAATACGTGTTAGTGTAACGGCTTTATAATACGATTTACGGGTTTGGTGTCAAAAGGAAAACCTTGGCCAGAGTTTAGTGCATGTAAGAAAATTATCTTCAAAATCTTTAAATATTTATAACATGACTATTACTTCTTATTGAAAAAGTAATCAGTTTTTACCTTAAACTAAAAAAGATAAAATAATAATATAATTAAAAAAAGAAATAAATCGACAAAAAAAAAGTTATGAAATAGTAATTTTAATATATACACTAAATCAACCAACAAAAACGAAATTAAAAGGAGGTACGAAACAAACTAGGGATCTACAATTTTTTGTGAGGTCGATGCCAGCACTTAAGAGTACCTACCAGATATAAAAAAAAGAAAATCAAAGGTTGTTAGGTAAATTGTCTTCTTCACTTTATTTTGTATCGGATATACACTGCTTAAAAAATTTAACGGAACACCTCTTAGTCTATTTGTATCTTTTACGGCGTTAATTACGGATTCAGATCAAGCTTACATATTTCAAAAGACACACATTTTCTCACAAAAATTTAAATCTAGTGTCATTTAAGTAATCATTTATTCCTAAAACTTAGAAATTAAAAAAGGTACAAAAAACAAACTGACAAATATATAATATATCTCCTTTATTATTTAACCTATTAAAAATATTTATAAAACTTTTTTACAGACAATTTAGAAAGCTGCATTTTTTGTTTTATAAAATTTTTTGTATCTCTTATAGTTTTTAAGATATTAACGATTATTTTTAAAATTTAAAATGTCAATATCTTAAAAACTATAAAAGCTACAAAAAATTTTATCTGACATAAATTATGTATTTTTATAAGACCTTCAATTTAGGCTATATAACTTTTTTGTCTAAAAACACCAAGCTAATATTTTACAAGTTTATTTAAAAGTGCTACGTTAATTTCTTTGAGCATGTATTATTTCATAATATTAGTTTTTTTTTTAATTCGTTTATTATTTTTTTAAATTACCTTTTTTTTTCTTTTTTTGTTTTGTGTTTACCTTTTTTTAACTAGGCCAATGATAAAACCAAAAATACATTTTACTTTTTTAGAGTACCCAGAAAGCATATTAAAAATATAATATATTCACACTTTATCTGTCCCTTAAATAAAAAAAAACGTTAGAAAGAGTAACGATTTTTCAGAAAGGATATAAAATTAAAGTTGTTGGGAACTTGTTTGCAAAGAAAATGGTTTATTTTCTAAGATGCTTAAAGAAAACAATTAACCAAATTATTTAAAAAAAAATACATTATAACATAAATTTTTTCTAGTTTAAAATTTCTTTATATTAGACTAAGAATTTATTATAACCCTCGTATGACCGACTAAACAAACACATAATTTTTTTACATTAAAGGTATGACATAAAATTAACTTAGAATTTTAAAGTGGAATTAAAAAAAAAAAAAGAAAGAAAAATGGGGTATTCTATTTTAGGTAATAAAGGCTGGTTATCATTCGGTTTAACTGAAAATAAAAGAAATTAATATTGTTTTAAATATTGACATAAAACATCTAATATGACTAAGGCGCTAAGTTTAGCAAGGTTTTTATATACATAAAACAAAACTTTTTTATAATGGTTAGTAATGCACTTAACTTTTATATTTTAGTATATCGTTTGGTTACTTTTAAATAAATTTTCGAAGATCCATTATTAATTAATTTAAACAATCCAGTTTAACTGAAATCAATGCAATTCATAAAAAATTACCCAAAAAAAATTCCTTCTTAAACAGCTAACAAAATTTCTTCAAAACTTCAAATGCTCCAAGCTACCCAAAAGTTAAACTTTTTTTAGCAAAGAAAGTAGTCATCAAATTTGACCTTTACAAAACATTTTTGCGTTTAGCATACTATATAGCATTGGGGAAAATAAAAAAAATACACTGTTTTTATTAAATTAGTGATGTATTTTTAACCTTTTATTATTATTGTTTTTTTTTTATTATTGAAACCAACATTAGATTTGGTTTTAAAGAGTAGGAGTGTTTATTATAACATGGAAACAACTTGACTTAAAAGGTTGCTAAAGAATTATTATTAATTTATAAAGAATCACGACACTTTAGGCATATATAAAATTGGTTATAGTATTTACAGCAATGGGACACTAAATTTAATTTCTTGGACCATAAAAATGTAAACGTCTTATTAAAAAGGTTGTCAGCATTAAAAAACAAACCCGAATACGGAGAAGGTTTTAGAGCAAATAGAGATTGCTACTCTTTCCGGCCGTACGTTTATATCTATTTTAACTCTTAAATTTCTGAACATTTACATAATATATGAAAAGTTTATGTCACTGCGATAAAAAAAAAGCTTTACAGAATGAAGTTAACTTACAGTGCATAGTAAGTAAAGTCAGGTCTTAAAATATTGTCAATTCGGTACTGATCTTTTAGAACTAATTCGTAAGTATCGCTAACCCTATACACACCACTTCAATATTTTGAGTAATACTAAAGACCAAAGTTTTGGTTTATAATAAAAAATTTAAAATCGTCATTGTCAGTGACTGACTTTCGCGTTTTATTATAATATAGGTATTATCTAGGAGCACGGTGGTGCACCGGGCCAAATTCCGGCCTACCGCACCAAGGTATGTATATTACACGAAATGTTTCGGCCTATTTTTTCTCCTATTATAACATCCGTCTCGGATCTGATATAAATATTTGGTATGAAATACGGGGTCCGGCAAAATGTATTACCTATTTTTAAGCTGCTTCTTTAATATAAAATTTTACTCAGTATATCACTAGGCGAATATTCACGAATTTTGGAAAAGTCTAATTTGGAGAGTTTATTCTACCACCTTGTTGACAAAAATTCTTCAAAATGCCGCGTACTTAACATTTTCTAATCGCATTTTGTGTCGAAAAATTTATTGAATATAATTCCATAATACTTCGATATCATTTTAGAGTGCTGGTTTTCTTGACGGTCAAGTTTAGTGACCGATTTTTGGTGTTGTAGCGGAAGACCATTACAGTTATGGTATTCGAAATGGAGGACAGGAGGATCCGTTTTAGACAATTAGTCAAGAATTTCGCCAAGATCTGCCTGCTATGCACTAGAACGAAGACAGAGTTAGAAATTCTATTATGATGATGTCGCAGACAATCTGTTATTAAATTTGCTACTGTTTTAAATTTATCTGAGCGATGTAATTATCTGTAGATATTGTTAAAGACAAATGAAGTTCTCTCAATCATACAAGAAGCGCAAAGCTGTTCAAGAAAATAATAAAATGAAATATTGAAATGTCAAATCCACGCTCCATGGTGTGAAAGCGACAGTGTGCTTCAAAATGCCCGATGTTGATAGAGGAATGAAGCCGAGTTAGAAATGAAGAATGTCATTGAAGACTTGATGAAGCGAGTATATCGTTGCGGCAACCATATTCAAAGCATAATAAACTCCCATATTTCTTGTTAAAATATATCGATATCTCCTTATAGTTAATGAGAGTAACAGTTGAAGAAATTTTTATAAGCAATTTTACAAAGTGGGACAACCATTCCTTGATATTACCCAAAGTTTTATGAAAGAAAATCCTTACGTCAAGTTACTCATAGTCAATCTATGTGGTAGTCAAGGATAGGTAAGATGTGCATTTTAAGATATTCGATTACATATACTGACGTGAAATCTACACTAATTATTAACTTAATTCAAAATTACACTCTAGCTTAACGTGTTCAAGTAGATAATGATTTGTACAGCTAATATGGTAAAGTAATTGAATTTAGCTTATCAATTATCATGAAAGGTTTCAGTGTACTAAGTTATATCGATTGTACATTAATTTGTATTCTCTTATATAAATTAATCCAATTAAATTTTCCGTAAGTAGTAATTGATATTAAAGTTTGAATCCTAATGATTTATGTTTATCCGAATACGAATTTAAAATTATTTTAATTCAATTACCGGCAGCTTTGTTAGTACAGGTTTTTTTGTTTTATATATGGTTAGAAATATGATCCTAATATAAGTAAGGATGTTATTTATTATAACTTGTAACTATTTCAATTAAAGCTGCCTGTGCAACAAGTAGTGTCGAAAATGGCCCTAACTATTGTGGCAATAGTATATCGTTGGTGCACCCAAATAAATTCTCGAATGATTAAGCAAGTTATGGATCCCAGTTTAATTACGATGCAATTCATATCCAATTTTGGCCAAAATTCTTTTGGGAAACAGCTAACAAACTTTCTTCGAGTCTTCGAATGCCGCAAGCTACCCAAAAGCTGTTATTTTAGCAAACTCTTGTTTACAATTTGAATTTTCTAAAATTTGTAGCTACTATATAGCATTGGGGAAAATAATAGAACCGAACCTTTTTACCCTTAAGTCATATATTTTTACTTTATTTCGTTTTTTTCATTATTGAAACCAACATAACAAGGGGGCGAAGTAAGTGATCCGTATAATTTGTGACATATCATGACTTAAAAGGTTGCAAAATTGACTTCTATATTGGTTTATAAAGAATCACGACACTTGTTCCATATATTTGGGACTAGTATGGACGCAAGGGACACTTAATTTAATGGACCATAAAAATGTAAACGTCTTATTAAAAGGTTGTCCAGATTTAAGACTACAGAATACGGAGAAGTCTTTTAGAGCAAATAGAGGTTACTCTTTCCGGCCATATTTACAAAGACTATCTTAACTCTTGAATTTCTGAACATTTACAAAATATATTAAACTATTAATAACTGCGATAGTTGTTTAAAGAATAAATTTAACTTTCTGAACGTTGTATTCAATATAAGTTGGAAAATTGTTTATTTATTTTACTGTATTAATAATTAGTAAGTATCCGACATGATTATACACACGCTTATCTTTATTTTGTAATAATACTACAGGTAGTTTTGATTTACATAATTAAAAATTCCAAATCTTTATCTTTGACTGACTTCAGCTTCATATTATCTCTATCTTTATCTTTCTAGAGCAGATCGTTATTGCGCATAGCCAAATTCCGGACTAATATATTAAGGTATCAAATTATTTAAAACTTATGGAATTTGGCAAGGCGAATATCCCTAAAAATTAGTAAACACACTTTTACATATTTAAGTTGCCTGCTATAAAATTTTAGTAAGGATCTTACTCAGGAGAGGTATCTGTCTGTTCATGTCTTAAATAATTTTCATTAGATTACTTTTACGTTACTTATCAGAATTATTTGTTGTTCATATACTTGTACGGAATTATGAAATAACAAAAGCTCAGCAAATTTGATTAGAAGTGAGATATTCGAGTATAACTGCAATTTAGATTAATAGTTATTTATTTAGTGTTTATTACAATGATATAATTTACCACACATTAGACATTTAGGGCCAAACACACATACACACACACTTCCACTATACGTTGATTTAATATCCCTTAATATCTTTTTTTACTATTTTTTTAGAGATGCCTAAGTTTGCGATTTATAGCATGTGTATAACTATATATTCACTCATAATATATTATATAATATATAATATATATAACATATAGTAATATCATATATATATTCATAATTAATATATATATACTGCAATAAGATGCTTATATATTATATAATATATATATCATATATATTGAAATATCGTGTTAAGGGCTTGAGATGGTATATCAGGTATATATGAGATAACATACGTATGATAAGAGCATCGATGTTTTCTTTATAGCCATATATGGCCAGTATTGTATCATGGTGGGCTTGAACGTGACATTCCCGGAAATGACTAAAAGAGGCCTTTCAAATTAAATAGTACCTTAATCTCTAAGCCGATTTCGAAAAATTTTACGTTTTCATCTCGCCATGGCAATCAATGCAAATTTAAAATTTGGGCATTCTACTGGCATTTTTAACAAATATTATTTTGGAACTAGCATGTACAAGCCTGTATTTGAGGTGAAAATATGAGTTTTCAGACGAACTGCAATAGAAAAACATGGGCATTCAAACCTTTTCTTGAATACAATTCAGCAAGTGTGTGTTCTGTAGTTTAATGTTGTCTTGAGCTACAGGTTTAATCATATCTTCATTTGTATGAAGACATCTAAATTTTATGACGAATCTGTCATATGTTTTAATGAGAGGATAATGTTTAATATTGGTTCACAAATAAACAGTTTCTATTGATTTTAGAAGTAATATACTGATAAGGGGCTAAAAAATGCAGATGTTACAGAAATCGGAAATTGCTGTTCGATTTTTTTAAGGGTTTCTACATACTAACGAGCAATAATTTTATTTTCTCCTATATCTTATATTTCCTATACTACTGTCAGTAAATTTCCTATAGCCGTTGCACATTTGACTATTCCATTGAAAGCAGTAATCATGAATTTAATTTTTTTCTTTATAATTGTCCCACATTCATGGTGTACGAAAGATTACATTCATAAATATGCTTAATCTAAAAATATCACATCTAACCCTGTTTTTTGTTTTAGCATATCCGCAAGACGAGTTTAATGCTACCTTATGCAAGATAACTGATTGGTCAAGCCATCTCATTACGTTAACTTTTACTGACCTCCCACTCATCACAGCTCTGAAGAAGGATACGGGGACCCATCGAACTGAAAACACGGGAACGAATATGATTCCTCTGCTCTATAGAAGAAGAAATTCAATTGGTTAAAATCTTGACACTTGCAAAATGAAAACTAAAACCAGAATAAAATAAATTATGAAATACAAGAGTCAAATCTTCCTAAGATTTTGTGTAGCGATTTGCAAAATAATCTCTATATCGGTCAGTGAAGTACTTTGATATCGAGGGAATAGCTCCCCCGGATTATACAGGGTTCAAGATTTTAGAACAAAAAAAACACTCGATTCAAAGTAAAAACATTATGCCAATTGTACATTGTGACGAACTAGTAAGAGATTTTTGGCCCTGAAATAACTTTAATTCAAAAAGCCAACAAGAACAAAAGGAAGCTTGGATAAACTATATGTATATTACACGAAATGTTTCAAACTTATTTGGTGGGGGATTATAACTTTTGTCTCGTTTCATAAACATTTCCCGAGTTTCCAGGAATACGTAAGCATTCTAATTTCTTATGAAAACAAAAAGAAAGTTTGGCAAAGTGATCTTTAAGCTATTTGATTATACTCGTCAATGAGTGACTTATCAAAATTATGAGGCTCTGCGTGATCAGGAAACTTCAAAATTATTTTTTAAAGTCATTGATTTACGGAAGTTGTTGTAAATCCATTGAACAATCACGATTAAACGATTAATTCAGACTGTAGGCCAGAATTATCCGCTTTCAGATGTAATTCAAAAAGTAGCCAAAAATTATGAAGTCTTGAATCCAGCAAATTGGTTCAAATTCAATGACCGGCAGACTTGTTAGCGGTTTTTTGCTTTTATATTGAAAGCGAATATGATCCTGTATAAATGAGGACCATTATTTGATAGAACTTATATACCTATTAAAGCTGCATGTGCAGCCAGTAGTGTCTGGATGAATTTTGATTTGGCAATAAAATGTTGCCACTGTAATAACATCTAAAGCTGGCGTTCCAAGTAACTACATTATATCCAGTTCTGGCCATTAGTGTATTGTCAAGTTACTGTTTAGAGCCTTGATGCGATCATAAAAAAACTCGAAACTTGAAACTAATGTCCCATTTGAATTTCTGGTATTGACTAACCGGAAGAGGGTTTCTCAAACCTTTGCCTTTCAGCTGCAAGCACATAGATTCTGTTTATAGAAAGAGATGATAGACAAAAATATATAGAGGGCAATAGTTGTCCGTTAAATTGTGGTTATTTGTTAATTGCAGCCACACAAGAAAATGACCTATATTGGTTTCGATCCACACTTGTTCCCGCATTTGGTCTCTATTTACAAATCAATAATTTTTTCGGCACAATTGCTTATGGATTTGATAAGATCTAAGACTACAATATGTAGTCTTTTAATCATGTCTCATAATATTAGCAAAGACGTGTAACCTTAAGTTTAACCTCAAAATCATTAAGCTATGAATAACCCCTGTAGTTGGTATTTATAAATTTCTATAGAAAATTGTATGTGATATAATATGTTAGAATTATTTATTTTAGTCTATTGCATGTAAATACAAGACATGATTCACAATGCTTATGTATCTTTGTAATAAATACTAGTGATCCATAATATTTAACATAACATCATTGCACTTAATGCTTATCTTCAGCTAAATCTGCATCTTTATAATCTTATAGAGTCGGAGATTATGAGTTTAGAATGTTTCGGTGGGCTAATATAATAAAGTCGATCATACCTAAAATTTGTAAATGGGCAGCCCCTGCGTTAGGCTTCATTCAAAAAATAAACTCAGTGCAAACTGCTTTAAATAAATAAAACTATATAAATTTTGCAAAATTATATGTCAGTTTATTCTTGTTTAGGTTCATGTTACACCATGTTACTTGCAAGATTATTCGTTGTTTAACTGATACAGTGTTCTGCTTTAACAAAAATCACAAATTTGAACGAAACCAATACTGACACACAAGCAATTTAGCACCAGTAGATAGTACCGTATAATACAATGCGTTTTACCACACAATAACATTTGGGCAAAACAATACCACCACTTTCGCTACGTGAAATAAATTAATAGTTTTTTTACATTTTTTAAATCGGCTTGTAAGAATTAGCATGTGAAATTTTTATTATATACCTATCTTTCGAGTCAAAAATATCGATATGCCGATATATATCGGGAGTGCTATATACACCGCATATATATAGTCACGTTCAAGCCCACCGTGGTATATATTGTGGCTGGTTAGTTGTAGTTAGTTTGGTTTGCTATAACAAGAGCTTTTTAAACTGGGTCTTCTTTAAAAGAATTAGAAGCTTTTGTTAAAAGGAGGAAAATTAACTTTTGCCATATTGTCTATTGCTGCTCCCGCTAGAGGGCGTTAGGTAGAAAGTCAAAGGTTTTTTGATTTTTTTTTGGAATTTAAAATGAAATGGTACAATTATTTTACTAAATACAAAAAGTAAATTTAATTTGCAACAAAAAACCTTATATCCTTATGTTAATATTCTTATTCATTCAAACGATATTATCAAAACAACGTTTTTTACTAAATTCGTTAAAAAAAATGTATACTTTTTTGATCAGGCATGCCATGACAAAACAATATTTTTAAACGTTATCCTGATTATAATTAAATCAATAATAGTTATAAAAAAATATATAAAAATAACATTATTGATAATAATAATACAATAAAAAAATTATCGCCATTTTTTATGCCTCCCTTCATACTTTATCGAAGTAAAACTTTTAGGTCTTGACCAAATAATGTAAAATACGAGCCAAAGCAAATTTAAAGGCAAACGGATCAAAACCACAATAACATTTTGTAAACATTGACATTATCAAATAGAAGTTGCCTTTTATTTACTTTTAATGGGAAAACTCTAAAAGTTTTATACATCTAGATTGCCGTGACACAAGTAGGCAAGTAAGCGATATCTATCAAACCGAACAAGTACCTGTGGAAAACTTAGGCAAGTATTTTTTTAAATTCTGCATATCGAAATCACTAAACTGGAGAGAGTTGTTAATTTTTGTGGCCACCTAGACTCCCCGACTTAACGGTGTTGGAATTTGACTTGTGGGAAAATGTACATAACATTGTTTAACACGACCAACCGCTGGAAAAAACCACTGATCAATGGCGAATTCAAAGTTTGGTTTCACGAGCTGAAATTAAAGCGAAAATGTTCCTAGTATCTTAAAAGGTCTAAGGACTTGCGATTTGAAAAAGTAAAGTAGTTTTGATCTATTATGAAGACTCTGGTACTCTTGATAGTACCTAGTGTTAATGTTACTGTTTTTTTTGGTTTTGGCCTTTGCCAATAGCCAGTCCCAGGGTGTTATTGTTCGTTTTGTTAATATTATTGTCAATATTCCTATTTTTATAGGTGTTTTTAATATTATTATTAATTAAAGGGTTATAATTTAGCCAATGTTTAGGAAATATTTTTTGTGAATCATGGCACGCTTGATCAAGAAAAATAAATTGTTTTTTTTTTTAACAAATATTTCTTTAGCTCGAATGTATAATCTGCACCTCCCTAAAAATTAAGCACGTAATTGTCGGATAATTTGCTGATTGGCATTTACCACACCCTTAACTTCTAAAATTTTTCTTGAGCTTCTGCAAAGTAGCAGTTTCTGTAGCATAGATTAATTACTTGTGTAGTAACTCCAGAACTGACCTCCCCCGAAAAATTTAGGTCAATATGCTTCGTACAGTTAAAGAAAAGTAGAGGTGAGCCCCTTGTTGCAGCCACATTCTTAGTCCACTTCTTTCAACGGCAGTGGTAGGTCATTTCAAAAACTCATCAAATTTGGCGACATACCGCGTTGAACATTGTTAGGACAGTTAACATACCGGTTTATTTTCGCGAGAAGCGGTAACGTAGGGGAAGGTGTTCTGTCGTCAGTATCTACGTCATTACTTTGTACCCAGTATCTACTGCCATCGCCACTGGTCAGGAGGAGCGTTAATAATGGTTATGTCAAATTTAAATTTAAAATAATGGAGGATTCGCGGCTTTTCTATTGTTTTGGTTCTGTGATGTTTTTTTTGCTATTGTTTAACAACTATTTGGATTGCAGATTTTTGGTTTATTAGTTAATTCCCTAAATGGATGAATTAATACAGTTATATTAAAGGAAAAATTTACTTATTACAGTTGACTTGGAAAACAGCTAATATCTTATTAAATGAAAAATTTGGTTTATATATTATCTGTTCGACTTTATTTCTTAACTCTCCAAAGACCTTACATTTAAATTTAAACTTAAAAGTGTATTAAACCATTAGTAGTAAGTTGACATACGTAAATCGTTTCGTTTTTGCGAGGATAGGCTGGTTAAACACGGTTAGAATGGTGGGGAAAAGAACTGCTATCAACCAGTAGTTAAAAACGGTAAGTTCATGAAAATATCCATACTGTAAATACTGGTTTCCATTAAGTCGGTGAGGTAACTCAAATGGCCCTATCAGTTGGCCTTTCAAATACTCCCAGACCATATTATTATATCTACATAAAATTGGTGTTGGAAATGATGAGACTTGATTCTATAGGAGTATTCTATTGTCCAGTGGTAATTTCAGTCAATAATGCCTGTGCCAAATTTTCATTTAAATTGAAAAACCCGATTTGAAAATTAGATAAAAATTTCAACTCTAAAAGTTTTCTTTATATATATATATATATATATATATATATATATATATATATATATATATATATATATATATATATATATATATATATATATATATATATATATATTATATATATATATATATATATATATATATATATATATATATATATATATATATATATATATATATATATATATATATATATATATATATATATTAGAAAGCTTCATAATATATCGTATTAAGTGGGTTTACAAGCTTCTTAAGATCATAAAGTACGATCATGTTCAGTAAATATAAAAGAAAAAATAATGTTTATATAATGTTTATAGGCCTGTAATCTTTGAACTAATCTTAAGAACTAGAGTCACATGTTTCAATTAATTTTTTTTTAGAAGAGAATATACTTGTTGCCAATTGAAACTTTGATTTATATTCACTTAATTTTGCAAAGCCTTATACAGGGTGTTTTCTAATTAAATGTCAATATTTAAGAGGGTAATTTTTGGTTCCATTTTAAAAAGAAAACTTTATATTTAAACGTATGTCCTAAACGTCTTAATTTTTGAGATATTGGGTGGTAAAATTCTCAAAAGTAAATAATTTATCATTTATATCTGTAATACCACTTTGGATATTTTAATAAAATTTGGCATACATGTACTATGTATCAAGAAGCATTTTTTAGTTTACCACATTTTTTTATTTCCACCAGTGGCGTTTGTACGGAATTTGACCTGCCTATTTTGGTAAACATTGATGGTAGGCCACTGACTTCTCTTAAAATAAAAATTATTTTTAACATCCCCAATTATTTCTAAGCAAAGTTGATCACCTGATATTTTTCAATACGATGCACGGTTTTTGCTTAAAAAAATAAAAACCGTTTCTCTGCATGATCATAACAATATAGGTACGCAATATCACCATGTAAAGAAATATCTAGATTTTATTTTTATAAGTGGGTTGTACTAAAAAAAAATCAAAAGATCAAATTTGCTCATAATTTTTTTAGTCCGACGAACGGTTTTCACCTAAAAATATTAAATCTAGATATTTCTCTGCATAGTGATATTGTTTACCAATATTGTTATGATCATGCAAAGAAAAGGTTTTTATTTTTTTAAGTGAAAACCGTGCATCGGATTGAAAAAAATCAGGTGATCAACTTTGCTGAGAAATGATTGCGGATTTTAATTTTTTTTTTATTTCAAGAGAAATTAGTGGCGTACCATCAATGTCTGCCAAAATGGGCAGGTCAAATTTCGTACGAACGCCACTGGTGGAAATAAAAAAAAATCTGGTATACTAAAAAATACCTCTTGATATATAGTACATATATGCCAAATTTTATTAAAATATCTAAAGTGCTATTATAAATATTAATATTAAATTATTTGTTTTTGAAAACTTAACCACATTATATCTCAAAAGTTAAGACGTTTAGTACATACGTTCATAAAAAGTTTTCTTTTTAAAATGGACCCAAAAATCGCCCCTATAAATATCGACATTTAATTAAAAAACACCCTGTATTGTGTTAAAACTAAACAAATTTTTGAAATGTGCGTGCGCTTTGCGAAACACCTTCTTTTTTTAAGCTAAATTTTATGTAAGTAGTAGAATTTTTTTTTTTTTTGAGGCATATCATAGAAAAGAATTAAGCACCTACGACACAAAATTCCGCCACGTAAAATGATTAAGTTTGATGATCTATAACTTTTTTATTTATATTCCGACATATGTCGATATTCTCTTTTATTATTCTGGTAATAACCACTTTTTACTGAGGTTTTATTATACGTGGGTAAATGGAAACATTGTATTCTATCCTAATTATAAAACACTCTGTGGAAAAATTAAGTTACCTTAATTTGTTCAATAGTTTTTTTATTTAATCTTGAAGGTATCGTTAAGTTTTTTTCATGTTAAATTATACATTTTCTCTTTTCTTACGAGAGTTGCAAAATTTTAAATAAAAAACATTAAAAAAATTTAATGTGTTCATTACAAATGGATACATTAACTAGCAGGCAAGTAAAAATATAACGGCGGTGGTAAAGTATAGAATGTCATTATATTAACCAACAAACTGATAAAAAAATCTTGAAAATTGGATTACTAATAAAAAAAGTTTTAAATCATGTGTGTAAACCAAAAAATCTATTTTTAGCCTATAAATAATGAATCTTTAAACGAAATTCAACATTAATTAAACTAAGTGTGCCTCAGTAAAATATTACCTAATTAACCATGCAAGCATCCCAGCCTCACTGTTAGTAAATGGGTAACATTTCATTCTGGACGCCCGGTCTGAATAGTTCCTTTTTCCCACAGCGCATTTCATTATTTTTAGGAAGCAATAGTATTGCCGATTATCCAGTTTATCTCCTGTCAAACAACTTTCCCTTTAAGAGCCTAAATTGTTTTAAAACTGTCAGGGTTTTGCAAAGGTGCCCAAGTACTAAAAATTAGGTAATTTTAAAAAAGTCAGTGACGGCAACATTTTTGGTAAGGGATAACTTTGTCTCACAGATTTTAAATGGCATAAAAATCGTAAAAGTAATAATTATAAGCAAGAATGATCATAAAAAAAATATGATTAAAAAAGTGACATGATTGTGTCGCCCCATTACCCCAAACGTTGAAAGCGATAAAATTATTCACAAATAATTTGGCCATATACTTGTAATAATTTTTATAATCTGTATTTCCATCAAAAACGTTTTTTTTATTTTTTAGGCATGCTATTTTTTAATTTGCAATTTTAAAAACCTTGATCCATAAACTTTATTTTTAAAGCCGCATGGCCATAGTTTTTTTACATCCTGTATGCTTTATTTTTAATTAGATCTTACTGAAATTAGATAATCTTTGTTTAGTAATCACCACTTAATTTGCTTATACATTAATAATACAAATTTGTGCCCATATCGATATTTTATTTTATCGATATTCGAATCGATTTTCAAAACAACTGCAACGGTAAAAACAGACCGCTTCTAACTTGATTCGTCTCGGAAGTACATGATGTTTTTTAAATTTGATGATTTCAGCACACCTTGGTGGTTATAAAAGATAGAAAAAAAAGCAAGTTCGTATGGAATTTTACCTAAAATCCAATGGCGTACTCTGTGTTTTTATCGGGCATATCTTTAAAGAAATAATCCAAAGTTGCTTTTTTGTAATGGGACACCCTGTATATTATTGTACTGTTCGTTGTTTAATATGAAATTGCCTTATTATTGGTCCTACACACTCTTTACTTACTAAAACAAAAATAGTTATTTGTGAAAAAAACGAAATTTATGAAAAAAACATCAAGAATCTGAGCATGGTATTTAAATATTAGACTTTTTGTATAAAATTTTGTTGTTTATTATTATTAATTTTGTATTTTTTGGTATTATTTTTTTATTATTTTATTTTTATTTATCATTTTTGTAAAATTATTTTTTAAACGATTCATAAGTAACTAGGTTTTCATTTAGTCTTTTATTAATGATTAGTTGCCTTCTTTCTAGATATCTAGCTAATTACACCTATAAAGCAGTTGCACTTTCCACTCTGAAAATAATCTTTAAATATTATATATTTCAAAGATTTTATACTTCATTTATATTAAAATATAAGGACTTAAAAAGCCGGAAATATGTAATTCTTATTTCTTGCTTAAATATTATAATTAATATTGCAGCTATCATTTGTTTCTACGCTAACTTGCCTTCTGTTAAACAAAATGCAAGTAATTTATTTTTTGTAAAACTACTCAACTTAGGAATTGATGAGTTTATTGCAATATAAATACTTAATTTTATACAAGGTTTGCAAAATTTAAATCTTGTAAAGTTTTCCTTATTATACAATTTTGTACTTTTATTTTTCTGTATGTAGTGCCAAATAGTGTTTATAGAAAAAACAGATTATGGAAGAAAATAATAAATTTAAAAATTACAAAAAAAAAACGATATGTATGTTTGTTTTATCCAAACTAACGAAGATGCGAATGAAGCCTTGGAGCTGTATTTCAGTAGGTAAGTTTTAACAAAATTTTAATAGTAATGAAAACAAAAATATTAATTAGAAGCTACTATTGATTATTATAAACTGTAACTTATCTATTCTCATTTTTCTTAGATATCCAGAGAGACAGCAGCCAGTTATATATATATATATATATATATATATATATATATATATATATATATATATATATATATATATATATATATATATATATATATATATATATATATATATATATATTTAAATCAAAGCCAATCTTATCGAGTATGGATCTTTCAATAAACCAAGGCCTAGTTCTTACAACAAAGGCAACAGGGAAGTAATCGAAATAAATGTTGCGGCCTCTGTAATGTCAAATCCATCCATGTCATGCAAAAAAGTGTATAAAGAAGTGGGGGTAAAAAAATCAAGAACCCAATTAATACTTAAAAAGCATAAATTCAAACCCTACAAATATAAACTCGTTCAACATCTGCGCCCCGGTGACCCACAAGGTAGGATAGATTTCTTCAACTGGTACCTACAAATGATGCAGGACCATAAACATTTTGAAAGGATGGTGGTATGGTCAGACGAGGCTTATTTTACCAGCGCAGGAATTCTAAACCGAAATAATTCGAGATACTGGTCTCAATAAAACTAGCATGTAATTTATCCTCGAGAACCCCAAGGTCGCTTTGGATTTAGCGTATCATGCTTTATTTTTAACACTAAAATTAAATATTTCATTTGCGAAGGGACTTTAACAGCAAATAGGTATAATCTAAAATGCCTTGATGGGAATATTAGAAAATGTTCCTTTCGCCCATGTAAATAATATATATTACCAGCAAGAGGGCGCACCGAACCATAACTCGTTAATAGTAAGGAAATATTTAGAGGCCGTTTTCCCCAATAAATGGATTAGGTCCAATGGCCACCAACGTCACCTGACCTTTCTGTATTAGATTTCTTTTTGTAGGGATATAAATCATATTTATAAGAATCAGTACTAAAACATTGATCAACTTCAAGAAGCTACCCACCAGACATTTAGGCTTCTGCAGGGACGACGGATGATTCTTTTAAATGCTTTATGAAGAATCAGAACAATATGTCCAAAGTGCCTTAAACATAATGAGAGAAGTTTGAACAATATGGGTGACCCATTGCATTGAAATGAAAAATAAATAAATTTTACTGGTTTTATTACTTTTTTAACACTTAGCCACAACCCACTACAAAAAATTTTCAAAATATTATTAATGTGGTTTTATATTTACGGCCACAGCCTACTGCGCGGAAATTCATATTTTTACGAAAAACGTGAAATTTTTACCTTTTCCATAAAAATAATTATGGACAATTATATATGTTTGAGAAGCTTTTAAAGAAGCGAATGAGATAAGAAAATAAAATACAAGGTGTTCTATTAAGAAATAACCAAGTTTAGTCAATATCTCAAAATTCATTGCTTTAGGTAAAAATCTATTAGAATCTGTATCTACCTTTTCTATAGTTATCAAATAATCAAAATACAAGGACGAATAAAAAAATACAGATTTTCAATTTCGTCCTGTATTTTATAAATACATAAAGGGCTATAAAAATTTTGTTTACAGCATTAAAAGTTCCACAAAAGAATAGGACAGTAAGCAGCAAAGCGCATCTTTCTATCTTTTGTAATAAAGGAACTAGTATAGAAAAACATACGAAAACTGGACACCCTGTACATATATTTAAAATGAGAAAAGCTAGTCCTTTCGTTGAAGCGCAAAATATACAGAGTGTCTATTTAAAAAAGTTGAAGTTGCCCATATTTTTCCATTTTTTTTAATGCGATATTTTTGTACTGATCATTTCGAAAGATAATATGGGAAAAAACCTACAAATTTATTATAAAACATTTTGTTACCTTCAAAAATAAGGGCTTTAGATGCCAAGTAAATATAATCAAAGACCCTGTACATTATTGTGTAAATAGTATTAAGACGTACCGCCTCATTAGTAGTACATGTTTAAGCTTTTATTAGGTTAAAAAAATATCTAAAAACCATTTTTAGTGCAATCTTAACTAAATCTCCTAGTTCCAATTTATATTAATAACGGGAAAAATGTGATGTAATTAGGACGATAGTGCACAAATCTTAAAGTTACAATTTCATTGTCAAAAAAATTGTAATTAGTACAATTGTGAGCTGGGGTACGAATTGTTGAGGTCGTGAGAGGCATCAAAAGTTAAATAGTCTACTAGCGGCAAATGTGTAAATACGCCATTTTATGTTCCGGACACCTTGTATTATTATAATTTTTTTTAAATTACTTATTATACTGTTTTTAAATTAAAACCTTAAATAAATCAGATCTACACAGTGCAAGTCCCTAACTTGGAATAAATTCAGTAAA
>JAHBCN010016143.1:0-19967 GCA_019359885.1 Listronotus oregonensis
TAAATCAAGTTATTATATATATATATTTAAACATTAAACAAACATTATTTAATATACACAGTTTACAATAATATATTGAGTATTGTTATATAAACTAATATTTAAATAATAACATAACATAACAAAACCCGTTAACCTTCACGGTCAATGGCTTTAGATACGTGCATTGGATTGATGCCCCCTAACAAGTACTATCGACTAACCCTTCAAGATTATACTTTAGCCTTTTTTTTCAACCATGAATCCATTACATGGAAAAAAAAAATATTTAATGATTGTATTTTAGTTTTTAAAGCCTGCAGCACTTTTTATGTAAAATGATTTTTTTTCGAAAAATAATAAAAAAAAAGTTTCCCATATGTTGCCAACTTAACTAGACACACTGTATATAACAAAAAAGAATTAAATATAAAAAATATATTTTTTTATTCTTTAAACAATAGTTATTATTATCCTTAATCAAGATTTGTAAAAATTTCATTGTTGATATCTGTTTTTTGATTGTTTATTACGCGCGCTCACTTCCTTACCTTTAAGTATCGCCGTCTTTCTGACTCATACGCTGCATCGGCCTCTCTGTGTTCTGAATCAATATTCATCATTTATCTTAAAATCTATTAACTTTATCAAAATTGTTAAAAAAGTAATGTTATTAATAATTTAATTATTTACAATATGTTTTTATAAGTTATTTTTGTGATAGCTTTATTTTACTTGTGAGCACGCGTAATAAACAATCAAAAAACATGTATAAACATTTTTTTTAATACTATTTAGGATAATATTAACTATTGAATAAGAAATTTAAAAAAATTATTTTTTATAATTTTTTTTAATATATTTTTTACGGGTCAATTTGGGATTTCTCGAACCTTTGAAAATTCATATCTCCAAAAATATTAACTTTATAGTAAAAAGTCATCAGATTTTTATTTATAATTTAATAAGGAATATAAAAAAATTGTTCGGTTGTAAAATAACAATTCCTTGCTATTGTTTATACAATATCGGTTTAAACAAGATGACATGCATTTATATCATCAGTAGGGCAATTTAAAGAGGATCGTATAAAAAAATTGAGGTGGTACTCATGCGCCAATTCCTCCTAGACTAAACAACAATTCACAGCTTGCTCTACCCTATGTTTTTACTTTAACTTTTAATTATACGCAATTTTATTAATCGACGATATCTATGGTTGATCGCAGCATCAAGTACAATATTTTATTTATGTTATGCTACGACGTCTGGAAAATCTTTCTCCCTTATCGGTAAATCGTTAAAATTACTAATTAGGTACATTTTCAGAACCAAATCTTATGAATGGGGAAAACAAAAACCCAAAATCACTCTTGTGTTAATTTTAAGAGTGGAACTAGCTCTACATTATAAAAGTGAGTCTTAGCCAAACATCTGTCCATATTAAACAAAAGTAGCAAAAATTCTTTAATACTTTATTTTATTGGTTTAAACCTTTATATTAACTTAAAAAGAAGCAAAACAAAAAGAACAACATTGTTTCAGACTCATTGCATTATAAAACCGCCATCAAGTACTAAAACTTTACTTTTTTAACTTTCATTAAAGCGCAAATGACGTTACGCCAGTAAAATTAACTGTGCAATTTCGTTTACGTGCCTACGAAGCACATTTCGTGCTTTTTTTTAAAAATAAAACAATTCGAAACCGTTAACGAAGATTAAAAAAATATGGACAATAACATAATTGTCTTTTACTGGACTAAAAAGTTATAATGTCCTTATTGTCTCTAAAAGAACATAATTATTTAAGACTTGTGTGTCATATTTCTACATATTATGCGGGCTTTTTGGGTGTATTCATATAAAGGTTTTCTTTTTAATATTGCAAAATTTTTTACAGACGAACTCTTTGAGAAAATACGAAAAAAAATTATAAATGTGATTAAACCTGAACGCATAAAATTTTGGGGCAGATGTTTATGTTTTTTAAAAGGTTTTTTTTATACAATATTTGTAACTATCTGCTACCCTAAAAAGGGGTTTTTAAATTTTCAACTTTTGAAGATTTTTTTAATATGTCTTTTTTTGGGGTTAGAAATTTGCAACTTAAGAAATGGTTGGTGAAAACTAAAATTGTGTTGGTTTTCGATCAAAATAAATAAATAAATAAATAAATAAATATATGTTTGCAATACGAAGTTAGCACTACAAATAGACAAAAATCAAACCTTTAGGAATAAAAATCTTAACCCTTTTTCAGGATAGTAAGAAATTACAAACATTGTTGTAAAACAGCCTTAGAAAATCAAAATCCCAAATTTTGTGCGCCTATTTTAATCCACATATATGAAATAAAAAAAGTTACTCCCTATAATGTTAAATGGGATAACGGATCAAGTAAGACCTCATTTTACATGTCGTACAATTCCCTTTTTAACGACTCCCAAATTTTTTAATCAGTTGTTTTCTAAAAAATGCCTTTTTAAAGTTTCTTACAAAATAAATATAAGAGAAAGGGGTGCTATCATTAACAAAGCTATATCTGATTATTTTTGAAAGAAGCCCTAAATTTACTCAAAAACCAAGAGAAAATATTTTAAAAGTTTTAAGAAAATTTTTGTTTTTTAAAATTTTTGGAAGGTTTTTAAATTTAATTTTATTTTAAATTTTCAAAAAAAATATTAATAGAAAAAATTTTTTCCTTTTTATTCATTTTAACCTTTTTTAGCATTTTTTCATAATATTTGTATTTTTTAATTTTATTTTTTAAAGGAATAAATATACCCCCTTCCCAAGAAAATAAAAATAAAAATTTGACTTGGGTTTTCACAAAGATCTAAAAAAAATGGCATGAAAAAAGAAACTTTTGTTATTTAATTAATTACTTTTAATAACTTTTATTAGAAATATTTTTTAAAAAAAACTGGCGGGGTTTTTTAAAAAAAGGGCCCAAATTTTTATTTTGTTTTTACCCCCCAATTTTTTTATTCGTTATCAAAAAAGTTTGACTTTGAAAAAAACTTTTTATTTGATAAAAACCTTGGGGCCGCCTCGAAATGAGCCTAAGGGCTTTTTGATCTTTGGAGTTTCGAAAAGGTTTACACCTTAAATTTATAGTTTTAATTCTTTTTGGGTTTAAATTTTTAGGAAGGGTTTTTTTTATTTTCCATATTAAGGGGGGAATTTATCATATTTAACTTTTTCCCCCCAAAGTCTGAAATTTTTCTTTAGTCCCTAGGGGTTGTTTTTTTGGGGAGTTGGTTTTTAATTTACTTCTAAGATTTTTTTATTTTTTTTTAAATTACTTTAAAGCTTTTTTGGGACCTTGTTTACTTGTGGCCCGGAATGTGGGTTTATGCTGATTGTTTTAATCCCCCACATGAATACGAACCGGGGTTTTTGGTATTCCAAAAAAGGGTTCAGGCCCCAAACCTTCGTTAAAAGGGTTGTGTTTTTTATGCGTGCTATGAGTTGTTTACATGACTTAAAAATTGTATTTTAAGATAAACGGAATTACTAATAACTATCAAACAATAATTTATTACGACGTTAAACTGGATTATCCAGACAAAAGGGAACGTTTGTATTTTTATTTAATCGATAAACCCCATTATGCCCTCGAAAAACGCTTTATAAGAATTAAATATTAGTAACCCTTTGCCTAGAGTCAAAGTCGTAGAGGTCATACAATGTTAGCTGTTGTGTCAGAAAACATTGATACAGTCAAAAACCAGCAATGCAAGATCACCATATAAAGTATTAAATGAACAGTGAGGGGTGACAAATCACGGATTTATACGCATGAGTCAAACACTAAACAGCAGTTGATTTTATGAGAATTTCAACATAATTTAAATCCAACAAAAGGTCGTTTCTTGAAAAAACATAGGAACGTAAAACGGTCAGTTTTAATTGGCTTACAACCATTGGTTTACCCAAAGTCTTTTTTGAAATGGGGAAAACAAACAAGCGGCGTCGAATTATTCTTCTTTAAGACAATGCCAGCTGTAAGCATCTACTCTAACAACCGACTGTTTTACACGAAAAAAAAACTATGAGTAATTCCGTACAGACCTGATTTATCGTAAATGACCTTTGTTTTTCTCGAACGTCAGAAATAAAATGCGTGGACAACGATTGTTGTTGGCAGAAAAAGTCGTTAACGCATTCAAAAATTAAATTTAATAAGTTAAAATAAAATTTAATAAGTTTAATAAGTGGTTAGAACGCATTTAAAGAGTGTAGATCGTAAAAAAATATTTTTAAGAATTATAAAATCCCTTTTAATGAAAACTAACCTTTTTTTAATATTAAAGTCAAAATTTAAATAGTGCATTACACACAAACACACAGACACACACACACACACCAATAACTGTGCTACTGTTACCAAGATTATTATAATAATATTATATAATATGATGCTCTTTTCTTTTTATAAATTATACGTATATTCTACTTCCGAAATTTTACAAAAACGATATATATATTTTTTCTTTTATAAACAGGCATTTTTGCGCACTGCAACGACAATATTAAAAGTAATTTCCTTACAATCCATCGTCGAACTAAAGTGTCCTGTTTTAGTTTTTTTTTTAGGGGGTAATCTAGTCTAAAAGCCTTAATTTCGAGCATCTTGGAAGGTCCATAAAAAATATATATTTTGGCAATTCATTTACTTATTATTTATTTATTTATATTCTAGAAATTTACAAAAAAAATATATTTTACAAAATTAACTCTATTGAAGTAGAGGAGGGGAATAATAGCGCGTCCATCTTGTCACGATTCCTTTTTCTGATCATTTGGAAATTTAAAAAAATGGTAGATTCTTTATCAGTAGAAATGTCATTACGGCAAAAACCAGAAAAAACGAAAAAAAAAATTAATCTTGCCAAATGGCGGTGTAGGGATATATAAAGAAAATTCATGCCAACTCACAACAACTTTAGCTATAACTTTTAAAATAATTTGAATTAAGAAAAAAGGAAATATTTTTGACTATTTAAACCATTGAATATGAAAAAAAAACATTTTTTAAACTTTTAGACTAAAATACCCTCTTAACTGTTACCCATAATAAAATAACAACATTATATAATATTATAATGCTATTTTCTTTTTATAAATTGTACGTATCTTTTAATTAAAAAATTAAAAAAAAGCTAAATGTTTGTTCTTTTGTAAACACAGGCGTTTTTGCGCATTGCAACAACAATATGAAAAAAAAGTTCTTTGTTTTTAATACGTCGTCGGTCTATGGTATCCGTTTTTAGGTTTTTTTTTAACTGTTGTCTATACAGGGTGATTCACGTTGAGTGTCCTATTAAAAGTTCTGGGAAACCAAAAAAGAGAACTTTTTGAAATTTGGCACACGGTCATAATAGCTAATAAGCTACATTTTAAAAATATTTTGGCAAGTGCAGCGTTGCCAGATTCGGATTCTACACAAAATTCTAAGTAAGTTTTATTAACATCTTTCTATACCTATATCTTACCGTTTTTAAGAAAATAATTAATCACTATTTTTTTAAGGGAAAATCACCATGTTAAAAAGGTTTAATATTTACGTGCCTAACCGAGCTGGATACTAAAAATTTTTTTATGGGGTTAGACAATGCATGTATTTAAAAGATCTACATGCTATTATAGTAATATATCCTACAGGGTGTCCCAAAAAATTTGCATTTTTACCCGTATTTAATAATGATTAAATTCAATTTTTTAAATACAACATACTGTATTTTATCCTATTTTAAATTAACCAATAATTTACCTACAAAATATCCATACATGTTTCTATATCTATCTGCCTTCGTTTTTCAAATACAAACGAATTTTTTATTTTCCATGTGTTAAATACTATCTACAGTAAACCACCTAAGCATAATTTTACAATTTACCTAGGTAGGCCATGGGCTTGTATTTAAATTGCTCTGACAACTATTTGACATATAAGGTAAAAATTATTTATTTTCTTTGATTATTAAGATATAAATGCTCAAAATATTAAAATTTGCTTATATTTAAAAAACGGTAGCAGATGGGTATAGAAAGACGTATGGACATTTGTAGGTAAAATTATTGGTCTTTTAAAAAAATTAGATAAAATACAGTATTTGTTTTTAAAAAAAATTGGTTTTAATTAATATTTAATATCGGTAAAAATGCAAATTTTAAAACCCCCTGTAAATATATTGCTATATTACATGTAGATCTTTAAATACATGTGCATTGTCTAACCCCAAAAAAAATGTCTTGTATTCAGCTCGGTTAGGCAGTAATATTAAACCTTTTAATGGTGATTTTCCTTAAAAAAATAGTGAATAATTGTTTTCTTAAAACCCTTTTAAGATATAGGTATAGGAAGATGTTAAGAAAACTTACTTAAAAAATTTTGTGAAAATCAGAATATGCAATAAAAAATAGGGTGTTCCATTTAAAATTAAATGTTGCCGTTGGTTTCGGTTAGATCTGGCAAGGCTGCATTTGCCAAAATATTTTTAAAATGTAGCTTATTACCTATTATGGCCATGTGCCAAATTTCAAAAAGTTCTTTTTATTGGTTCCCCAGAACTTTTAATAGGACACTCAACGTGAATCACCCTGTATTATTATTACAAAATTATATAATATAATACTCTTTGTTTATAAATGACACATTCCTTCTACTCCCAGAATTTTACAATGCGAAATTTTTCTTTGGTAAACAGGCATTTTTTTGCGTACTAACAGGAAAATAAAAACATATTTTTCTTACAATCCGTCGTAAATCCAATGAGTCCTTTTTTCATTTTTAATAACTATTTTCTGTATTATTATAGCAATACTTTATAATAGAATGCAATTTATTTTTAGAAAATATACGTATCTTCTAATCCCCCAAATAAAAAAAAATATATATTTTTTTCTTTTGTAAACACGGGCGTTTTGTGCAATTCGACAACGATATTAAAAAAGTATTCGTCGTTAATCTAATTTGTCCTTTTTTAGTTTTTTTAACTGTTGCCAACATAATTATACCAACATAACATAATATGACGGTCTTTTCTTTTTAAAAATTACGTATCTTCTCCTGAAATTTTTTAAAGCGATATTTTCTTTGTAAACACAGGCATTTTTGCCCACTTAACCAGAAAATCTCTTATAGCCGCGCTCATAAACAAAAAAGATCTTAGAAAGCTTAAAAATGTGTCATGTAGACAGCCATTAGCGGTTTAATGCTTTCTAAATCCATTTATAATGTCGGCTTCGTTTAAGGGCGGAATTTTTTAATGTTTTAAGCATAATATTTCATTTTTCATAAAAAATTCGTTTTTGGAGTATTTATTCATGTTCGTTTTGTCTGGAGAATATCTATACAGTGTATCCCTAATTCCGCCAAATTTTTTGGGTTGTTTAAAAAAGTTGAAAAATGTTTAAAAAGAGTAAAATTGTAAGAATTTAATGCTGATTTTGACTGTGCCGCTAGACTTCTTTTTAAATTTGGTTCTAAGGATATTATCGAAAAGTTAAATTCGTAGATTTTATTTTGCTTGTGATCTACTGTTTTAATTTTGACTGTTTTTAAAACTTTGACATTACAGGCTCTTTTTTGAGACCAATATTTCCCTACCAATTTTTTCTTCGATCGACTTTTTTTTTCCTCATTTTTTAACCGAAACATTTAATTTTTATAAATAATTAAACATGTAAAAAATATTTAAAAAACTAACAGTACATTTGGCAACGCCCCGCCCCAAACCCCATCTTTCGCTTCGTGTCGATTTCCCTTTAAAAAAGGGATACCATAAATGTGTATTTTGCAAAAAAAGTAATAAAATTTTTCCTTTAAAAAAGAACCCTTTTAAACCCTCTTTTTAGGGACTAAGTGCCACATTTTATTTCTAAACGACTAAAAAAAAAATTACCCCTAGGGATTAAAAAAAATTGAATTCCTACAAATACGTGTCATTAAAAATAAAAGGTAAATTGAATATTCAGGATGAATTTTTTTTTTAAATCTAAAAAAATTTGAAAAAAAAAGAACTAAAATTTTTTTAACTAAATTTTTATCAATATTATATTAATAGTTATTGCAATTACTTTTTAAAAACAGTGATGGCTATCCAATGTTTCTTGAACTGTACAATTCTTTAAACAAACGTTGTTAATGCTTTTGTATTGGGGAAACACAAAGGCACTACAACTTTAAACAAAGTATTTAAAAATCTGGTTCGAGACATTTAAATAAATTTTCGACACATTCTTCTGCAACCGCAGTGCTTTCACCCACATATCTTTTTAGTTAAACTATGTTCGCCCCGAATTCTGCTTACAAAGAGGCCGATGTCCCTCAAGCAGTCACCAGTATACGTTTTAATCTGGTAACTTTAAAAATTTGGCGATTTTGGTGGGAAACTGACCAAGACTATTTTTACCCATTGGCTGGGTTTTGCATTTTCCATTTAGTAAGCGACAAAAAATCTTGTGTGTTTTTTTGGTCTTGAAGCAATATATTTTCTGATCAGTCCCACTACATCGAAGGAGTTTTTTTTTTTTTATTACAAACGACCGATCTTTTTGTTTTTTAGTGTTTCAAACGTTTACCAGCAAAGAGTCGTCATGATCCTTAACGTCATTGCAATCCAATTTACATAGCTTCTTGCCCCAACATGCCCCTGAACCACACATAATAAGCGCCACCTGTAACAAATCAATTAAAATTAGTCTATAGACTACAGTGCAGCTGAGACAACAAGAAAAGAAAATATTAAAAAACATTAGGTACTAATTTACCTTTGTACCAGAAATTTCTTATCAGGGACTGTTACTAAGAATTCTTTTACTTCATTTAAATCCAGAACCTTTGATTTTTTTCGGTTTAAAGCCATCATTTTGCCTCTTTAAAAATGCAATTAGTTTGCACTGCTGGCCAATTTTAACATAAGTTTCCTTGATTATTGTTGCTTTTGGCATTAAATACTGGCTCCACAGGGAGAAATCTTTCAACTTGGTCGATTTCTTTAAGAAGTAGGCCAGAAGCACCATTTTTTCCCGTAATTTTTTCCTTGCCACTACCATTTTTTATATTCAGAAAACTGCTTCTCGTAAATTTTCTTTGATTTCGTTGGCAACAACTGATTATTGCCTTTACGGTTGTTTTTTTATCTCTATATCCAATATCACGAATGCTCATTTTTTTTACAATTTCAGTTTGATAGCGTCAGATTTTGTTTAGTGTCCTAGGAAAACAGAAATTGTTTCTGGTGGTGTTTAGATGTTAATAATATAATAACCTTGCACCTGACAGCCTGGCTTCTATCAATATGTTAGGGTACCATTAAATATTATATTTTATAAATTTATTGTTTTATTTTATTATTTCAAAGGCATAAAATAGTATATAATCCTCTGAAATAAAGCGTCTTTTAATCCCTTAGCAAATTTTAATAACCCATTTTGCCGCGGGATTAAAAGTAACACTTTAGTCTGTAAACTTATGATGTACTATTAGAACATTATTTTTGTATCTTGGTAAAAAAAATATATTAATAAGACCAAATATAAGCATTAAAAAAAAACGAAAGGAAGCAATTCGATAATATAAAGAGTACGCTTATTATTGAAAATGGTTATTGTATTTCTTACAAACTTCTGTTTTGCTAACTGGTTCGTCTACTTAAATAACTTTTTTTTAAGTAAAATTTGTTACTTAATATCTCGAGAAAAAATTGAAACTGGGCACTTATGTAAAACTTGATATACGCATTGATATTTTTATAAAACTTAAGTTTCGATTTAAAAAAAAACATCTATAAGGTCTTTTTATAAACCTGGGACAAACCCTATCAATATTTCTTTCATAGAAAAGAACGCAACTAATCCTTATTGATAAAACTTATTAAATTTACTCGCAGTGGATAAGTAAATAAGAAATAAGCAAGAGTGGTATCGTATTTAGCTAGGTTATAACGTAAAAAAAATTGTTTTGACAAGCAAAATAATTCCATAAATGAAAACAATACTTTTTTTACTTTAACCCTAACACTATTTTTGGTTTAGCCAATTATTTTAGACATAAAATAATAATTAATTAGGTAAATGTGTAATTTTTAAAGAAAGTTAAACCATTAGAAAAGGTAAATGTAGGGTGCCCAGATGTCCAACAGGGCGATTTTGAAAGACAAAGAAAATCACTTAAAAAGAAAGGCATTTAAGAAAAGATGAAAGAACTAAAACAATTTTTTAAATGCATTTATCCTTTTTTTTTTGGATTTTTTTTATGATTTTGAATGGGTTATTTAATTTTTTATTCTTTTTTAAAAATTCGCAATTTCCCCAGACAAATAAGTATGTTTTTTTAAAGTTAAAAAAAACAGACACCGATGCTTTTTTTAAGGGGGTGTTTTTATATAAATTTCTTTTTTAGATGCTGTATTTGAACTAAAGAAACCTTTATTATAAAATCAAAAGGAAAGGATAAAAAAACAAAATTGGACTGTCAGTTTTGATATACAGCGAAACATTAAAAAAACCAAGTATTTAATTAACATTTATGTTTTTTGTACTTTATGTCGGTCCCAATTGAAAAGCTTTTTTTAAATAGAAATATTTAAAAATAATTAGAGTTTTATTGTTTTTTCTGACATTAAATTGGATTTTTTGTTTAGAAAGGCAGAACATGGTAAAACAACATAAAAAATTTTTTTTTAAAGATTGCTCCAAAACAACATGCAAACAATTCAATATAACAATCAAAGCAACATTAGTTTTTCTACTACTACCCATACTTTACTAAACTTATGTCTACTGCTTTGTTAATACAATGTTACATTAAAATTAGTTAAAATTACATCAGCACCGGTAAAAATTTTTTTCGGGAAATTTACAGAAATTATGTTTTTCCCCTGCATTATCAACAGCTTGAGTTTTCTACCCTTTTTTTTTAATTTCGATTTTTTTTAAAGTAATCTATACCAATATAGGGGCAGTCAGGCAATCCCAAAAATTTTGCCACACATTTGGTATTTTAAAATTTTATTATACCAACACACTAGAAGTACATTTTCTTTTCTAAAATTTAAAAAACTGTTGGTGGGTACATTTTTTGTCGTAATTTTAAATACCTAAATAATTTAAAAAGTTTACGTAACCTTCGTTTAAAATGGTAAAGCATCTTGTTTTTTGGTTTTTGTTTCAGGATTTAAATAAAAAAGTATTGTCCTTTTCCCTGGATTTTTTCTATCAGCAACTTTAAACGTCGCATCGACAGGCACCGAAAGCCTAAAAACCCCCCAAAAAAAAAATTATATAATTATATATTTTACAAAAAACCTTGATTCCCAGAAACAAAAAAAATATGAAAATTTTCAGGACTTTAAAAGATTAAAGCGAAAAAAGGGCAACTAAATTTAAAAAACAAAATGCTCCCTTTGGGGTAAAGGGAAAAAATTTTTTTAGAAAAAACTTGGGCCCTTTTGTAGACGTATAATTTCTAATTTGATTTAAGGAACGTACAATTTTTTATATCTGAAGATAATGTTCTTATTATTTAAGGGTTTTTAACTGGAATATTTCTCCATAATACGAAGGAGCAAGTTTTCACTTAAATATAAGAAATATGCCAGTAAAATTTCTTCGTTTACAATTGAATGCCTCAATTTTCATCACCTTCTAATTCACGAAAGCCTTATGTAAAACTTTTCTGATTTCTCTGAGATCAGGTTGGTTTGCTCTATTAGCTTCTTCCCAAATTCCTTATAAACTTTAGATTTTTCCATTCTAGAATTTTTTATTTTTTGACAAAAAACTTTTTTAAATAAACAATCACCTTAGTTACAAAACCGCATCCTTCTTCAAAAATTGCATTGTTGCAAGAAAAATCCACCTGTTATTTGCTATGTCACATAATCTGATAAATTATAAATATATTAAAAGGGGAATTTTTATTTCGAGGATCTTTTCTATGTATCTTACTTCAACTTTATATTATAATAAATGACAGTTAGATAAAATATTGTATGGAACACGTGTGTTATTACATATAAGTCACTGGAAAATTAGCCCTCGAGGACTAAACTTTTAATACAGGGTGGCCGCCCATATTTCCCCCATTTTGATCGCGAATAACTTTTGAACAAATAAAGATATCAAGATGCGGTTTTCCAAAAAATACTTATATTTCTTTAAGGTTTATTCTCGTATCTTTTCCATTTTTATGTGACATTCCATTAAACTCAAAAACAAAATGGCCGATTTTCCGATATAGGACAACTTTGTTATTTTAAATGGAACACCTGTATATGTTTCAATATTTTAAAATTTAATCTTTCCCTTTAAAAAAAAGTAACACAAGCTATGGGTTTTCTTAAAAAAAAACGCATTTATTGACCTCCAAAAAAATTGACTGATGTCGAATAGGAATATTATTTTAAAAGGTTTTTTGAAAAATCGCCTGTGAAACAAAGTTATCTTGTTTCCATACAACAACAAGCCTCATTGTCAGCCTTTTGGGTTTTTTTTTGACAAGTTATTTTTTAAATTTGGAAGCGCAAAATGTTCTCGTTAAGCGAAAAAGGAAAATGTGTTATTATGTTTCCGAAACCAAATCAGTAAAAGGGAAAACCCCGCGAAGATTTAGAAACATGTTTAATAAAGCTCCACCCACAAAAAAAATTTAATTAAAATCTGGTACAGAAAACTGAGTACAGTCTTTAGCCCGTAAAAAGAAATTAGTAAACAATGAGAATTTGCTAAATAAAACGTTACAAATTCTGGAGATAACTCAGGAAGATCCAACATTGTCAACAAGAAAAATCTCAAGTTCAGTCCATATTCCTAAAACTACAGTACAAGAAATCATGAAAAAAGAACTTAAATTAAAGCCATACAAAATTCAAATGTTACAAGAAATAAAAGAAACTGATTTTCCACAAAAATGGAATTTTGCCAGAAAAATTCAAAATTTAGTAAGGAAAATATCATTTTTTGGATAGACTAATAATGTCAGACGAAGCCACATTTCACCTCAATGGAAAAGTAAATAAGCATAACTGCAGGTTTTGGGCAACAGAAAATCCTCGACATTATAAGAACACGTTAGAGATTCGCCAAAAGTCACAGTCTGGTGTGGTATGTCAAAAAAAAAATTTATGGGCCATTTTTTTTTCATGAACCAACTGTAACCTCTTGGACTTAGTTGATATGCTGGAAATATTTTTTATCCCCAATTGCAAGAAGAAAATCTATTGAATTTCGTCTATTTTCAACAAGATGGGGCTACACCACATTATGCTAACATTACCAAGGATTCACTGACCAACGTTTTGAAACCGGTGGATTGGAAGAGGAAAGGCCCTATTTCCTGGCCACCTCGTTCACCAGATTTGACTGTTCCAGATTTTTTTCTGTGGGGATATGTGAAAGAAAGGTGTTATAGTCCACTTCCCCAAAATTTAGAGAAAATTAAAAATTAATATCCGAAACATAATAGAAAATATTCCTGAAGAATTTTTAGTCACTAGTTTTAATAATTTTTTTCGAATTTAAATAAGTGCGTCGAAGTCGGCGGAAGGATTTTCAACATTTACAGTAGTTTAAAAAGTAATGTAACCTTTTTGTAACTATTATTTTGTGAATAACCAAAACCCCCTTTGGCGATCCTTTTTTTGTAACATAGGGAAAAATTTTAATTGTTAAATAATATTGTCGGTGGGCATCATTCAATTTTCGAAGGTCAATAAATACGTTGTTTTTTGAGATAACCATAGCTTGTGTAACATTTTTTTAAAGGGAAAAAATTAAATTTTGAAAATATAGAAACATTACAGGGTGTTCCATTTAAAATAACAAAGTTGCCCTATATCGGAAAATCGGCCATTTTGTTTTTGAGCTAATCACAATAAAATCGTGAAGGTACGAGAATAAACTTTAAAGAAATATAAGTGCATCTGCAAAAACCGCATCTTGATACCTTTATTTGTTCCAAAGTTATTCTCGATTAAAATGGGTCAAAACATGGCCGGCCACCCTGTATAAAAAAAACAAATATTGCTAAAAAATATAACTATCATATATGTGGATGTGGATTAACAAAGTAGAATTGGCTCATGACTGGCCCGAAAGTTAGGCATAATGTTGATTACCCATCAAGTGTCAGTTTTTAGGTGCAAAGTTTTCGGTGTCAACATTGGCATAACTAGCAGCACAGTGGTCATGTTTGATGTTTCTATTTTTGTTTTATTAGTCAGTCTTTGATGAATATTTTATTTTGCTGTTGTGTTCAGGGCAGGATTTAAAATTTCCGAACCGTGGTTAAAATGGAAACATTTATTAATTTTTAAATTCTAATTTCATCAAAAAAACACAAAATTTACACATTATAAATTTTGCCCACAAGATATCTACAGCAGTTTTTCCCAATAAACATAAAAATTAACAACAAAAATGTACAAAAGGCATATTATGCCGATCACTGTATGACAAAAATTGTTTTTTTCTACAAACGTCAGTAAAAGTTAAGATATCATTTGACACTGGTGTTGTAAGTGATTATTTTTAGCACTTGGGCTAAAAGTGATTTACTTTTAACACAGATAAGAAATTACCGAAACGTAACACGTAGTATATTTATTTAATTAAAAATACAATTACTAAAAATACAATTAGAATAAGAAACTTCATGGCCAATCTCATTGGTGGTTGTCACACAATTTGCTTTGGTAAGATATGTTGCCGGACAGAAAGCAATGTCATTCATCAAAGTTTTGGAAAAAATTTGATCAGAATTTTTTTTTTCTCTTGTTGCAACTCTTCTCTACAACCCTCTGCTACTGTACTGGACTTCCATCCACCGTGTCTCTTAATTGTAGTAAGATTAGCACCAGAGTCCGCCAACAAACTAGCTGAGGAACGTCGGAAGCAATGTCCATTGTAAACATGGGAATCAGACGAATTGAGAAATTTAGCCATTTGGGCGGGCATTTTACCAATGTGTTGATTCCAACTGGAGTTATGGCACATTAATTCTTTAAGCACCTTAAAAAACTCTTAAATAATTAATTTTACTGGACAAAGGGCTATGTACTTTTATAATAGTTCATATACAAGGTACCATTAATTATAAAGGTTCGTTGCCATTAGTTTTGGTGTCTGGTATATGCACAATTAGTGAAGGTTTCAAATCTTCGATGTTATTTAATGTCAAATTACACACTTTTTTTTAATGACAGGCCCCAAGTACACCAATAATTGCGGCTACTTTTTGCATAAGATATATTTCTTCCGGGGCTTCTGCGAGAAATTTGTCGATTTGTTCTCTTGTTAATATTTTAGACTTACAATTAGATATTCTTCACCCTTTCGCTTTAGAAAGGCAACTAGCTTGTAATGTCTGCTAACGTCCTGATTATTTATGTTCATCATCGCCTCTAACATATAGTAATTTGCCCAGAGCGTAGACGATTTTCATATTTTGGACTTTTCTTTAAAATACGCAAGAAGCATTTTTTCACTGGCATTCTTGCCACTAACATTTTTCTGCTCAAACCATTTTAAAAAACGATTGTTTGTTAATTCGTTTTGTTGGTTTAACTTACTAAGCAATAATTCAAAAGTAGCTTTATTGGCAGCTTCTTCGATTTCCACCGGGAAATATTCATTTTCTTGATCACTTTTCATCGAACAAGAATTTGCGATTATTTGACATTACTTGTCAACAAAGACAAATTAACAAATTCGATTTTGTTTACCTTAGCAACTTATTTCATAGATAAATTATATGAAATTAGATTTTAAAAATAATCGGTAATGTCGAGGACAAAAAAATCATTAATTCGGACTTTTAATTGTGTTTGGAGCAAAAATAGTTTATGATATACGTGCTAAAAGTAATATTCTTTTGTTCGAAGCCAAACTTCCCCTCGCACAACATAAAGTGTCACTTTTAGCACTTATATCATAAATAACTATTTTTAAAAACCCATTTAATACAATTTTTTTGTACAAATTTTAAAAAAAATTTTTAAGCTTGTTTACCCCATATTTAATGTATGAGTTTCATAAAAAACAACATCAAACGTTTCCAGAATTAGAATTTAATTTAAAAACATTGCACCGGCTTTTTAAACATACGCGGCCAACGAGATACGAATTTTTATGTTTTAATAAACCGCCGAAAAGCATTTCTTTCACCAATATCATCCACCAAACATACTAAAAAATGTTAAAATTCTCGTCACGTTCCCGAAAATAAAACAAATTGAAAACCCATAATGAGATCACTGCGATATGAATTTCAACACCCTTGGAAAATCCGGAGAAATCATTTTCCATGTAACGTGGAAAGCTATGCCGTGAAAAATTGACGTACTAAAAAAGCTAGAAATATTTCTTTAAAAAAAACGGTAAAATTATAAGAAATTGTTATACTGATTATATAAAAGTGTTTAAGAACATTATAAATGAAGTATAATTACCATCTTAAAATCGAAATCTTAATACACTGAGATCTATAATTAGACCTATTTCTGTTTACAATTTTGCTCTTAGTAAAAATTTTATACCGAACAACCTTTTTGTCTCTGGATACATAAAACACAGTAAAGCCTTAATTAACCATTTGTTATACATTTTGTTTATTTTATTTAGTTTTTCAAAAAAAAATTGGGCCTAATTATTCATTTTTTTTTAGGGTTTTTTCTTTTTCTTTAAATTTTTTATAAATTTAATAAAGTAAAAATAAAACTTTTAAAAAAAAAAAAAAAAAAAAAAAAAAAAAAAAAAAAAAAAAAAAAAAAAAAAAAAAAAAAAAAAAAAAAAAAAAAAAAAAAAAAAAAAAAAAAAAAAAAAAAAAAAAAAAAAAAAAAAAAAAAAAAAAAAAAAAAAAAAAAAAAAAAAAAAAAAAAAAAAAAAAAAAAAAAAAAAAAAAAAAAAAAAAAAAAAAAAAAAAAAATTTTTTTTTTTTTTTTTTTTTTTTTTTTTTTTTTTTTTTTTTTTTTTTTTTTTTTTTTTTTTTTTTTTTTTTTTTTTTTTTTTTTTTTTTTTTTTTTTTTTTTTTTTTTTTTTTTTTTTTTTTTTTTTTTTTTTTTTTTTTTTTTTTTTTTTTTTTTTTTTTTTTTTTTTTTTTTTTTTTTTTTTTTTTTTTTTTTTTTAAAAATTTGTGTTTCCAAAGTTTTATATAAGTCTAAAAAATTAATATTTTTGGGAACAATTCCTGAAATTTAAATTCTTTTTCAAATGAAAAAAAACAATAAAAAAAATTTTTAAAATTTTTTAATTTAAAAAAAAATTTTTAAACGACCCCAAAATGAACAAAAAAAACAACATCAAATTCATTGTAATTTGGAATTTAAATTTAAAAACCACGGTTTTTTTAAACAAAAGCGGCCAAGGGGAAAACAAATTTTTGGTAAAAAACCCCGGAAAAACTTTCTTTTCCCAAATATCCCCAAATAAAAATTTTCCCAGGCCCCAAAAAAAAACCAAAATTTAACTTTGGTCCCGCGAAGAATTTAAAGGAAAATGGGAGGGAAATTCATTTTCCTGAAGTAAAACGGGCCTAAAATTTGGAAAAGTAAATAAAAAGCTGAAAAATTTCCCCCTTTTAAAAACAAAGTTAAAATTTAAGGGAAAGGGATAACGAAATAAAATGAGACTTAGGGAGGTAACAATTTTTGGTTAACCTCTTTGAATACAAAACCCCTGGTTTTTTTTGCTTTTCAGTTATTCCAAAAACCCAAAATTCCAGTAAAAAAAGGGGCCAAAATTTCCAAGGAAAAAACCGAAAACAATTTGGATCCCCCCAAAGCCATTTTGACAATTTTTTTATAAAATAATAGAACAATTTTTGTTCCGGATAATAAAAAAACATAGACCTTAAATTTTAAGAGAAAATTTCGACTATTTGTAACGAAGAGGGAAAAAACTTCAACAAATTGGTGCCTGATACAACTGGAGAAAAATAAAACCTCATGGTGGAACTAACACAGGAGTAACCAAAAAGAACAAAAGGCTCTAACCCAAGTGTCAAAATTTTGAAAAAATAAAAGGGATACAAATCAAGCCCGGGTTGCTTGCATGTCAGGCGGAAAAACCTCAAATTTGTGTATTTATTAAATAAAAATCAACAATCAATCGTAAATATAAAAAATGGGGTAAAATCAGACCGTACTTAAAATGTCTTTTAAGCAAAGACCGCAAAACAAAATTCAAGTTTTTTGAAAATTATTGGGACACAATTTATTCTATGTAAGGCCAAAAAGAATATGTAACATTAGCAAAAATAAGACAAAAGTTCAGGAAAGAAGTTGAATATTCAATTTTTTAAGAAGATGGATTAAAAGTATAGATTTCAAGTGGAACAAATCAAAGAATATAGAGTTGCCAGATATTGTTCATAAAATAATCAATTTTTTAAGGGAGTATGGAGAAAGGCAGACATGGATCTTTAGCAAATGATCATTTTGTAGTAGCTGGCAAGATGGTACCAAACACGGATAAAAAAAACCTCTTCTGGGTAAAAATAATCAATATATTTAAAATTGTCATTTGCGTTTGTTCATTTTTCATTATTAATCATTATAATTGTTAATTGTTATTTGGTTTGTGTATAAATAAATACTACAAGATTATTTTTATTTTTTAATTAAGAGTATATAGACGAATGTAAAAATTATAATATTCTGCTAAATCATTATTTGTTAATTTCTTAACGTATCAAAATCGAAAGAAGAACGGCTTTTCTTTAAATGGAGTCCAGAATGCTAAGTAATGTAGGGACGCCCTTCCCTAGAAATGAGAACGATATTTTAAAGGGGGTCTTATATGGGATACATACAGAGCATACAGATTGCAAGAAGAGAAATACTTTCTAGCTCGAAAGAGGAATCCAAGCTTTTTTAAAGCTGCCGAGGTTATGGATGTAATGTGTTTGTGCCAGTTGAGGTTATTATTAAAAGTAACGCCGACAAGATTAAACGACTTTTTGTTCTGCAGAACTTGGCCGCTCATATGTAACAGATGAGCACTGGCAGACTTTTTTCGCGACAGTAAACATGACTGTGTTTTCGAGGCATTAAACTGAACAAGATTTTTGGCGTCCCAATCAAAGACAAGTTTAAGTCTTATAAAAGAGATATCTGCATTGACCTGCGCTTGTTTTCCATATCGGAACTACATGGTGGCTTAAGAAATTGAATACTAGAGTGAAGGGTACTATTGTCTGCAAAACTATAAATGGGATTCATTGTCGAAGAGTGAAGATCGTTAATGTGTAGAAGAAACAGCGTGGGTGCCAGCACTGAGCTTTTGGGCACCCCAGCATTTATTTGGTAGAAGGTGGAAGAATGACCATTTACAGTAACTGATATACGTCGATTAGAAAGGAAACTGAAGAGCCAAGAGCAAAGCTTAGGTGAAAGACCGTAAGAAGGAAGTTTGTTAAGAAGCCCATCATGCCAGACCTGATCGAAAGCTTTGGATATGTCAAGAGCAGCGATCTGGGTCTCACCAAGAAACTCAAGGGACTTGTTCTAGTTGTGGAAGACAACAAGGAAAGAAGACTAGCTGTGGATCTTCTGAGACGGAATCCATACTGTCTGTCATGTAAGGTCTTGTGTTTTTCCAAATACTTAAGGATTTGGGAATAAATGAATTTTTCCATTACTTTGCAAAACAACAGAAAGAAGAAATATAGGTCTATAGTTAGAAGAAAGAGTTTTGCATCCTTTATTGGGGATAGGTTGCACACGTGAAGTTTCTCAACTTTCCAGGAAATGCCCGTGTCATAAGAGATTCGAAAGAGGCTAGTTAGGATGGCTCCAAGCTCGGGAACACATTTTTTTAGATGATTGCTGGTATGCCATCCAGCCCGGACGATTTTTTAATATTAAGAGAAGAAAGAATACGCTGGATCTGTTTGACTTTAAAAATGATATTGGACATTTTATGAGGAACAGAGGCAACTGTTATAAGAGGAAGATTAATAGAAGGACCGGGGTAGAATTG
>JAHBCN010016144.1:0-19876 GCA_019359885.1 Listronotus oregonensis
TCTTTAAATGAACTAACATTTACTTTCAACAAGATGGTTATTACCGGAAATTTTACTAAGCTAATTTATTATAGAAATTTTGTAAACGCCCCACTTGGGCAAAAAAAAATTATCTAATAAACGTTAAAATAAATTTATTACGGGCCATTTTATAACCAAATTTATTACGGGAAATTTTATACGCCCCACTGGGGCGAAAATAATTAATAATTATCTAATCAAAGTAAAATAAATAATTATCTAGTAAAGTGCTCGGCTAGCTCAGAAATAAAAAATAATTAACTTATACATTGGCTCAAGAATATGGTTACAATAAATACTTACAGTCGCATGAGGCTCTACACAAAGGCGAGTGCAATAAAATATACTAGTTAATGATTTATTACAAAAAATAATAAAATAATTGTAACAAATTCCTACCAAATTGGTGGATGCGCCTATAAACAAAATTTAATAAGACATTTTAAATTACTGAAAAATATATGACAATGTTAAACTAAATTTGACATATACAAATTTAATGTTACTAAACCCAAAAGCAGAACAATTAATAACTGTCAACAGTTAAATCCTATACATAATAAAGACCGTAAGCATAACTTTTACAGAAAACCTTCTAGTATGTTACCCACATATATACAAAAGGCCATAAATTGCATTTAAATTTTTTTCATAGGCACTTACAAATTAAACAAAAATAATAAAATGAAGCAGAATTCTTATGGAAGTTACAGCAAAATATCTAGAGCACTAAGGCTTAAACAAAAAAAATATATCCGGTCAAGGGTTAAACAAAAACCAATATCAGTAAATCTATCTAATTAATTTTCAATGATCAAATTCAATATTTATAATTAAACCGTATAAGATTGTTTCCAAATGATTAGCAATAAATTTTATACCTCCTACAGATTGGTATACAACACTCGTACTCATGTAATATGATTACAACTCATAAGTACAAACTGTTCCTACCAATTTTTTCCCAATAGAATAGTGTTAAAAGTAAGTGACTATATACCCCAAAAGGTATACCATAATACTAAATGTTCTTTCGATAACCTTTAAAGCTTTAAAAGTGCACATGTGTATACTTATGTCCAAATTCAGTCTTAGATTTTAGTGAAGGTACCGAGAAAATAATGTGTTAATGACTGTTAACTCAGACAGAAAGGTATTAAGTAACATCAAAGCTATTCAAATGATTAGTAGGTGTTTTTAATAAAAATGTCAGTTCAGATCTAAAGGCTAGACTATCGACATGACATTCTCTTAAGTAAATGTTATATCATTAATCTACAAAAATTTTCTAAACTTAAGACTTAGCTGTGATTTTCCTGTTATTATGGAAGCAAGTGGTTGTGTCTTAGAAACGGTAGTCTAGCTGTCAGTCATCAGCAACTAATGTCGGCAACTTGGGTTTGTCACTTGAATCTCCAACATGGGATTAAATCCATTAACTCGAACTGGAACTAGGCATAAGCTGCATTGGCCGGAACACAAAAATCAAGTCGAAGAAATCAAAGGGGTAAAACCAGGAATCAAAGAAAAAAAAACAGAAGAAAAGAAAAGAACCATAAAAAAAACAACTCGTCTAACCCAATGCATGGTTCTGTATGATACTTTACGAAACACAGAAATTACATCCCTTACATAAATTACCCAATAAGCATAAAAATTCTAGACAAAGTTCTCCCCTTAAAAAAACAATCCATTTAAAGAAAACCCCATAAATTAACCACCCTTCTTGTTACAATTCTACCAACTCACACACAATCCATCACTGGCTCGCTGGCTAGCCTTTTGCCATCATTCCTAAGGGTTGGCTCTAAGACACCAGGAACTACCCAGATATTACTAACAAACAACGCACGTTCAGCCCCGCAAAATATAATCCCGAAATACAGATATAACCGGTTTCTGTCAGAATTTTCTAAAAAAGAAAGGTTTGGGAATCACTCTCGACTACGAGACCGCCCCTCACGGTACCAAGCGGCGTTGCTACTCGACATCTTGCCAGTCTTTTAGCCAAAAGAAAAAAAGAAGAAAGAAAACACTTCACCTTAAACCTGACTTATTTTAAAACGTCAAAATTTTAAACTTCAAAACTACAAAAACAAAACAAAGAGTTATGAATATACATAATTCCAAAGAAAACAATGTAAAATACTCCATACGGTTACAAAAACAACCACAAACAGGTCAACGACCCCTGAAAATAAGGAAAGGTCAATAAACAATCAAACACAAAACATTCCGCAGACCATAGCTGGTTATAAACAACATTTCAAACTATAGCCCTCTTTCCCATTTAAGGTATTTATGCAAAAAGGTATTTTAAATCGAAAATTGTTATAGTTCAATTTTTGAACTGTAACATGGTGTCCCTACCCACAACGCTTTTCGAATAAGAGGAGTAATTTAAAAACCCCTTTAAAAACCGGTAGCCACCAGATTTTTTTCTTTAGAGAGTGTTGGAATATAAAATTTATAAAAAAGTCATCTTAATCCGACAACAACTTGATTAAAGAATTTATAAGGCCTTCATAGAAATAAAACTATTACACATCATTAATGTGTCTCTCTCAACGTAAAGGTTTGTAAGCTTAAAAAAAATCTTGTTAAAAGGACACGACTATGTAAAATTTGAAGAAAAAATGTAATGTTTTTTATTTACATCATTTAACGCTCTACTTATTACAGCTCCCAACACTGTTACAAAAAATTTTAGCATCTTATAGATCCTGTCTAACATGTCTTGACTTTTCTAATTTACTTTGAATCAAACGATAAATAAATATGACAGAAAATATTTCACCTGAACAAAATAAATATAATAATTGTTCTTGGAAATATTTACCCCGACAGAATGTGGTAGTTTTGCCGTGTCAATTTATAAAGAAATTCTACTAGGAATCTAACTAGTTCAATAGGCGTGTTTTCATGATTTTTTTTTTTTTATTAGCTTATTGCAAAGCCACATGAAAATAAGGCAAAAATATTTTTCCCGATTTTTTGGCCTCCGGAAACGCCTTAAAAATCAATTTTAAGTTTGAATTTTGGAGGCCCGTGACGTCACGGCCCTAAATTTTCTATTGGTGGAATTTCTGCTTTGTTGTCAGCTTTTTTGTTATTCGATACGCCTGTCATCAAATATCGATATGCGCAACATCTACAAGGTTGGCGTTTTCTGTCAATTGTCATATTGTCAATGTCAACCTGTATAACCTGTAACTTCTAATATTTATTAATAATTTCTAATTTGTAAATAGTGTGTTTCTTTCAAATATTCAATTTATTACTATAGTTATTAATATCGCCAAACATTCCTTGATATGAACCCTTTTTACGAGGTAAATTTCCGTTATTTTATTTCAAAATGAAAAAAAGTGTATTGTTATTATTTGCGAAACCAGAAGCCGGCCGAGTTTAGGATCTTCAAAAATATTCTTTTCTCTTCCAAAACAAGACGATAGGAGAAAAGCCTGGTGTGCTGCTGTAAGTATTGAGAAAATGCCCAAAGGACCATTTTGATGTAAGTTTTTATGTTTTATTCCAATTGAAACTATTTAGGTAGTCTGGCTGTGTTTTAGTGTAAAGTCTAAAAAGCATTTCGCATTTTAGCATTTCGTTAAAATCAATGTGCAAATGTTCAAATTGCAAACCATTATTTTCTATACATTTTTCGCAACGTTTAGCGACACTTCTTAAAGCATTATATATATGCAAGTTGGACACCTTTTGTAAACTGTTCCTAAAATGCATGTGTAATTCATTTAAATTGTTGCTCTTAGTTTTATAGGCTTCGTTTTTAACAAATCCCCAGGGAAAGAAGTCCATAGGGGTAAGGTCAGGTGACCGTGCCGGCCACTAACTGGACCATTGGTACCTATCCACTTATTGGGAAAATGTTCATCAGAAATAACCTCGCGGCACGGGATGTGGCAAGAATTACCGTCTTGTTGAAAGATGACATTATTCATTTCCAGAAGGGGAAAGATTGTCTATCTCATTTAATAAATTTTCTTCCAAAATATTTAAATAAAGGTCTGTTGTGAGATTGTCATCAAATTCAAAATTGCACAAAATTCTGTTCTTATAAAGTGCACCCACACATTAAAACCGAATTTCCTTGTCTGACTCTGTTTACTGTCAAACGAGGATTTCCGTTTGACCAGTAAAGTTATTGTGGCGATTAAACCTCCATCACTAGTTACTCGAACTTCATCTGTCCATATTATCTTTCTGGAAAACTCTGGATCTTGTTCACAGTGCCGGAGATACCACAAACAAAATGTGATCGGCGTTCTGCGTCACCCGGATGTAAATTATGGATTTTTCTATAAACATATTGATGGTAATTGGCGTTTTAAAATTTTTTTACTTTTTTTTCTATTAACACCAATAGCATCCCAAATTTGTCTGGATGATGCAGTAGGTTCTGCGACAACATACCCTATTGTATTCATCTCTTCCAGCTTTCGAACGTGGTTTTTGAAAAGATCCAAAGGAAATCAAGTTACTTACTAATCTGGCAAACATTTTCTGTCCTGGTTGCCTTCGTTCTGGATATCTATTAAAATACAGATTTAATGCATTTATACTATTTTTTCCACTTTCAATGTAACATTCCAACATATTAAATTTTTCGTAATTTTGAAACTCCATTTTATAAAATAATATCACTGCTTCCAAATAAGTCATACTAGTACGTCAGTTTCATTTGTTTCATGGGGTTTTATACTCAAAGCCTACTTTAGAAAATGTTTCCTTTTTCAATCATGATAAACACAGCAATATCAAAACTTTTTTATATAAAGTTTAGGCATAGGTTTAATAGTATGAATTATTAAATATATATTTTAGTCTTGAATTTGTTATTCGTAATTTAAATTTTAGTTATATAGAAGTTAGAAAATTAGTTAAATAATAAAATAAGTGTTAGCAAGGATCGGATATATGATTTTTTTTTACGTTTTTGGCAGTTTGCCCAAGATCTATTGAACACAGACCCATTAAACCATATATCATTTTGGTTGATATTTGTCAGTTGCATTACTTATTAAAGAAATACACAGGGTGTCCCATTAAAACAACAACTTTGTCTCAAATATTTTAATTTTTATAGGTTTTTGCTAATTTGCGCAACATCTGTTACAGACAGACCCATCAAACTATATATCATCGAATTGGTCTTTGTAAGCTCTATCCATTTTTAAAAAATATACAGGGTGTTCCATTTGAAAAAACCCAACTTTGTGTTATAACTTAAAAATAAAAGTCAATAAAAATTTATAAGGTACGCCACTGAGTTCTACGCAAAAATCCCTAAAACTTTTCTATTTATACTATTTTTCTATCTCTAATACCAAGCGAGTTACAAGTACCTGGCCAAATTGACAAAATTTGAAAAACGCATCAAGTTATCCATGATTTAGTTTCACCATTGAATTTGTTTCAAAAATCGAAATCGAGATTGCGCAATCAGATTTGTCCTATCTCTTTCAGTTTTCGCTATACCCTGTAAGGTCAACGAAAAGGAGCCACCCTGTACATAGTAAACAGATAAAAATAATGTAAAAAAAATCCTAAATTAAAATTTAAAAAAACTTAATTCTAGACACAAAAAATGGAACCAAAAATAATTTTTAACAAACAAAAATATATAAACATGTTCACAGAAATACTAATCTTTAATCGACAAACAAGTCCAAATAGATATAGATAGATAATTTAGACACAATGAAAAGTCCTTAGTTCTGTTCGGTCATTGTTAGTTCTGATTAGTTAAAGCGGTTATTTATTTTCCCCAATTATATTTCAGACGTAATAAATCACCAAAAGTAGAAACAGTAAAGTTTTAGGTTTAGGTAGATAGTTGAAACATATATTATTATTAGACTATTTTAATGTCAAATAATTATTTCATATTTTTGCATCTCATATGTCAGCAATAAATATTTTGATATTTAGTTAAAAAATTAGTTTTAATTCATTTTACCATATTTTATGAACCATCAGAGACAGGAACCTCTGTCTCTCCGGTAGCGTGGTGGTCAGAGTTTTGGCTCGCCAGTCCGGCGATCAGGTTCGATTCCCAGAGCCGGAGGAGCACTTTTGGTAGTAGTTATTTAAAATAACGTCCGTGGTGGCACTACCGCGTTGTCTTAAAGGTACGGTGAAATGCAACAGTTGCATGTTTCATACGGAACAACTGGGAAGAAATGGGTTAAACACCGGAAAACCCGGCACTCACGGTACTCACGGTACTTTGGTACTTAGGTTTATATATGTATATGTAATGTGTAGAATATAATATACATATATTATAATCCTTCGTGAGCTGTCATAAAGATAAAAAAAAATCAGAGACAGGAACCTACCTCAGTTTTTGATGTACGAAACGAGATGTCGAAAAGTGAATAATTAATTTTGTGTACGAAATAAGAATATTGGGGAAACATTTTTGAGGTGTACGAAACGCTCTTTTTGGGTCAAATTTAAAATAGTTAGATCAAAATTTGAAAATTTTTGCTAGCTGCTGCGAATGACCCCATATTTTCTTAGTAAAAAGAGATACACAAAAATGTTTTAAACAAGTTTCTTTGCAGTGATTGTTTAATAATCTGCCATTCTCAGAATAACTACACGAAGTCAGGTAAAAAAAAACGGACCTAACCTTATTTGTTAGACAAAGATAGCATAATAATCTCTTAAAACATAAAATTTATTCAACTATAATATTTTATGCTTGATTTTAAACAACCAGTAAAACGTATTATTATTAAATCACCTTATATATCTTAAAGTCCATGAGAAAAACTGTTCAACTTTTCTTTAAATTATTAACATTAAAATTAAGATGGAAAAGCAGAGGATCTGATTCTTATAGATACGTTTACATATTTCAAATTCTAGACGCACGACGAAATAACAACGAAGTGAAAAATAAAATTCTTTATTTTACAAGACGCGGTCACATAAGGGATGAAAACTGATTTGGTTTTCTCGCTGCAGCGATAATAGTTGTGCTGGTGAAGCGTTAAATTGAAAGATATTATTGATTCCCCAAAAAGAGCATACAAAGAAAGTACGCTGAAGAGCGTCTTATACCTAGTTTTAAGGCCTAAAACAAAGGATGTAAAATTTACCAAGTATTTGTCCCAATTTCGTCAGGATGGAAACATTAGAGTCGTTTGCCGATTTTGTACAGCAATATATATATATATATATATATATATATATATATATATATATATATATATATATATATATATATATAAATTATTACGTTTTTCTTTTGTGTATTCATAAAATGACTTTACAATTTTCAATAATAAATTATGTTTTTGGCTTACCCTAGAAGGAAATATGTCCATTAATAATAAAACTTAAAATCACTTATACACACATACGTCTACAAACATTTTAAAATCTTCAGGACACGTACAATTAAAATATTTATTTATACTGAAACGGCAGTAAGCAGTTCCTTCCTCACATTACTGTCTGAAATATTTATGGACTCTTTGGAAAATAGAATAAGCAATCATCCCGTTTTGAAACAATTTATTTATTGGTACAGGTATGTAGACGATATTTTGGCTTGCTACACGGGTACAGAAAGACAATTAGCACAATTCCTTGACTTCATTAATAATATACATCCTAACATAAAATTTACTACTGAAAAAGAACAAGAAAATTCTATCAACTTCTTAGATTTAACAATAACACGAAAAAACAATAAACATATTTTTCAATCTTTTTATAACCTACCCATACTGACACAATTATAAATAAATCTTCTTGTCATCCTATACAACACAAATTTGCAGCTTTTCACAGTATGATACATAGATTAATATCAGTCCCTTTAAACGAAATTAATTTTCAGAAAGAACTTAATATAATTAAACAAATTGCTCTTAATAATGGTTACACCTCACAGATAATAACAAAAATCCTAAACAAAAAACTGTCAAAAAAGCTATCAACCTGATTTACCCAGTACCTAAAAAACTAAAAACAACTTTAAACTTATAACATATATTTGACAAGTAAGCGAAAATATTTGAAATTCTTAGGAAAATTAAATATTAATGTAGCATTCAAAACTATAAATTCCACTAGTAAATTAATTAAAAACAACAAATCAAATTAGATAACAATCACAAATCGGGAGTTTACCAATTAACGTGTAAAGATTGTCCAAAAACTTATATAGGCCAGTCAGGTAGAAGTTTTCCAAAGAATAAAAGAACATTACACAAGTTATACTAAAAGAAAAACCGATTCCCACTACGCTAATCATTTAATAGAATAAAATCATAATTTTGATCAAAATTTCAAAATACTTCATACAGAAATCAAGGCCGAAAGTTGAATCTACTGGAATCACTTGAAAGAAACAAACTTAAAAATACCGATTCTCTATTAAATTGTCAATTAGACCTAAATAATTCCCCATTTTAAATTTAAATGTATTATAACACTTCAATTATTTAATTTTAATAACTGTAAAATCTTTATTACCTATAATTGACCATACCCCATATAAAAATGTTATTTACCTATTAAAAATTAATTGATTCGTCGTTACTTTGTGACAGTACATTTTAACTATGTAAAATAAAACAATTTGAACTTTTTAAATGTCACGTGTATTAAAATATATGCGTTACGGCCGTTTCGTAGTACAACTACATCTTCAAGACACTTACAAGATTGAGATAAAACTAACTAAAATTAATAAATAAATACATTGATGGTAAAAATTCCAGATGGTAGGTAGGTTACGTTAGGTAGAATTTTACATTTTTATTAGCAGATACAACAGTATTGTTGTGTGTATAAACCTTTTTTTAATAGTAAACTTTGAAAAGTGGAATTTCCTAGGTCTAATTGAGTATTAAGAAGATTTACAGTGTTGTCTTTTTTATGTTTATAAATTTCAATTTTCTCTAATAAATCTAATTTTTTGCCTTTTCTTTCTGTATGTAATATTTCTGAATTTGTTATATCTGGAAATGTATGGTTGGAATCTAGAAAATTATTGGCAAATTTAAGTTCTTTTTCCTAGTCTAAAACAAGCTTTATCTTCTTTATATCTAGTTTCGAGTTGCGTCCCGTCTGCCCACATAGCAGCCATTGCACTCATTACATTTAGCTTATAAACTCCTGATTTCTTATATTTGTTTTGTTTATCTTTAACATTAAACAATAGATTGGATAGACAGTTAGATGATTTAAAAGCCACAGAAAGTGTCTCAATAGCTTTTAAATCATCTGCCTTCTAACCAATCCTTGTTTAATGTTAAAATAAACAAAAATCAAGAAATCGGTTGTGAATGAGTGCAATAATGTGAACAGCCTCGAAAACAAATATAAGAACATAAACTTGTTTTAGACTAGGAAAAGAACCTAAATTTGCCGTCATTTTCTCTAGATTCCAAATTTAAAATTTAAATACAAAAGAAAGCAAAAATGTTTTACAGAAAGAAAAATTGAAATTTAAAACATAAAAAAGACACACTGTAAATCTTCTTAATACTCCAATTAGACCAGAATTCCCTTTCAAAGTATATAATAAAGGGTTATACAAATAGTTTTTATCTGTAAAAAAATGAAAATTCTACCTAACAGCCCATTTTTTACCCATCTGTGTTATTTATTTTTTAATTAATTTTATCTATCTTAACGTTGCAAAGTATTACTGGGGGCCATAATTTCTAACGTGACATTATTAACAAAAATTAATTTTTTATTTACATAGTTATTTACCTATTACCAAGAACTGATAAACCATAATATGTAATACAGTCTTAAAGAAATATTTTGAAATTTAGTTAGTCTTGAAAAAGCCACGTGTTGGCGAAACTAGTCGCATAAAAATAAATATTTTCTCATAAGTTTCAAATATAGTGATTTTATACAAAGTGTATTTTCATTTTCCGTTTATTGTTTATTATTAATGGATATTTCACTTCTAGGGTAAGCCAAAAACATAATTTATTATTGTAAAATTGTAGAGTCATTTTATGTAATAACAAAAGAAAAACGTAATAATTATAAGTAACCACCTCGGTAACCCTGCTATATTAATTTTAGATGTATAACACTTTGATGAAGGCTTTTTGCCGAAAGTTTGTAATTAAACAATATGAAAAATAAAAAATAACCTTTTAATTTAGAAATAAATGTAAATAAAACTAAACTCAAAGGACATAAATTGCAGAATATATGTTAATGTTTCAGAAAGCAAATAATCAAAAAAAAAATATATATATATATATATAGATATATATATATATATATATATATATATATATATATATATATATATATATATATATATATATATATATATATATATATATATATATATATATATATATATATATATATATATATATATATATATATATAACTAGTCGGTCAAGACTACCCTTATCATTATATATATATATATATATATATATATATATATATATATATATATATATATATATATATACCGCCAAAAAGTATGCTCCATATGGAAAAAAAATAATTATGACGTTTAGAAAAAATGGATTTCGCCGATCAACTCTGCATCTTAAAACCTCAGAAAAAATTGAACAGTCCGATTGTCATTTTGTTATTTGGCATAAATTTAAATTTTGTTAGGTCGGTTGACCAAAAGTACCCTTATTTGTCAAAATATCGGAAAATTTTATAAGGATAAATTGTTCAGAATTAAGTTTTATGGCTACGTAATAAAATTTAGGCCATTTGGATAAAACCAAAAATTTGGACATTTTTTCCATAAAAATATCTTTGTTAAAAAATTTCTTTGCCATTTAAAAAGAGGTTCTCAACCTAAACTAATGTTTGGGCACATTTTTTTACTTTAAGTTAGTCACTTTTTTCGACAAAAATTTAAAAAAATGGTATTTTCGGAAACCCCAGTTATCATAGACATTTTTAAATACCGTAACTTGGTATTTCAAATATTAATTTTACCGTTTAAACGATTCAATGTAAAAATTAAAATAACTTCAAAAAAAATTAATATTTGAAATTCCGAGGTTACGGTATTTAAAATGCCTATGCGATCAACTCGGTTTCAGAAAAATACATTTTTAATTTTCTTCGGAAAATGGACTAACTTGCTAACTTAAAAAATTATGCCGACCATTAGTTTGGTCTGGAATAATGTTTCTAAATGGTAAAGAAAAATTTTTCAAACAAAAATATTTTATGGAAAAAAATGACAATCATGGATATATGCTTGTGAGCCAGAACCAAAACAGCAATCGAATAGAATTATTCAAGACGAGTAAATCCAAAGTTGTTCGTGGAAGAAGCACAGCGGACCAAATGGTCTCTTTTCTTCGGCCGAATGGGTGATGTGGTCAATGTTCCGTTTGTGCCACGTAAAACTGTCAATTCTGAGTGGTACAGAACCATTTGCTGGGCAAAGTCTTCGGATAAATTTGGAAAAAATAACCCTCAAGAACGAATCATTCTTCATCATGACAATGTGAGCTCTTACACATCCCGTCAAACAAGTGAAATTTTGAGCAGTCAAAACATCAATTGATGACTCATCCCGTACAGTCCTGACTTAACAACCAATGACTTCTTGTTCCCGAATACCAAAAGGTAAACTGCGTGGCCCATTTACGAGGCCGATGAAGCAGTCGCGTTCATAAACCATGTTTTGGAGGTGTCTCAAAGGAATATAAAAACTGCTATAAAAATGGTTTGAAAGAATGAAAAATTTGATCAAATTATTGATCTATTTAAACGCCCTCGAGTCAGTAAATGAAGCACAAATGTAAAAAATCTGTACAGTTTTCCCTTGGGCGCAAGTCTTGGTCTTGTTGGATGTTTTCGAAAAAAAAAGTTTATCAACAACCCGAAAAATGGGTTTCCCCTAATATCTGCCAAAATTGGAATTGGAGAATTTTTTTTAAACAAAAAATGAAGATCGCCGAATTAAAAATGCTTGCACATTTTTTCGGAAAATCGATAGTTTTCGAGATCGGGAAAAGTCCCCTCATTTGAGCTGCCGCTCTATCCTGGGCCCTATCTTCTGGGTCCTTATAAGCGGGCGGACAATTGTTTATTCTCGGGCAATTTTTTTTTTTTTCAAAGTTCTAAAAGGGAAAAAAACCCTACCTATTTTGTAGGTTTGGGTCCATTCTGATTTTTTAAATATTTAAAAAAGCGATCAAAGTTTTTTTTACAATATTTTGGAGTGTTATATTTATGATATTTTTGAAAAATGGTTTTTGTTAACATTTCCTTCTTATAATGAGACCTTGAATGTTCAAAATAGGAGCCCACAGACGAAAACCTGTGGTCGAGGTGTCGACAGATGAATTCCTACTAATTTCCGACTTGGTCTCTGAGCGATCTCATTTGTCATGTACGAGAACATATTGCCCGCAATTTGTCAAACGTCGGTTCCTGCCCGCTATCTCTCAATTATTGGCACTGTCGGGGGGTATAAAATAGGAAAAAATTTCTGATGGGTTTATACTTTTTTAAAAATCATAAAAGAATGATAAAAATAGAAAAGGAAAATAGTTAACATGGCATTGAAAGGATAATATTGTTCTATGCCTTTAGTATGAATTCCAAAATGAAAAGAAGATTTAAATTTTTAGTTTAAATTTGAATTTTAATTTTTCCATGGTCGTTCTTTATACAAGTCTATGAACTGTTAATATTTCTTTTTTTGCTCCATTCCCGCAAATTTTATCGAGATTAAACGACGACTTAACTTTAGGTCTTTACTTGTTTAATACTAATATGATGTGGGCCTGTTCCCCGACGAAATTTTCGTGCCGGGTCTTCGTTCGGCACTAACGTGCATTCAAAAATGCAAAATTAGGCAGACGTTATCTGCCGCATACCAATCCACAAAATATCGCTTTGTTGTGGATACAATGATCCCGAAAATTTTCACCGTCTTTCCGTTTTGATAAAAATTGTTTTCCCATCTGCATTTTAGCCGTTTTCGGAGTTCTATAAAAATCTTATTTATAATTTTTCGACGGTAAATGATAAGAACAATTTTGTTTTTAAAGGTGATTTCTTTTTTAAACAAATTTTCTTTCATATTTTTGGGATTTCGGAAAACTTTTTTAAAGGGGGAGGAATTTTCAGCGGGTTCCCCGTCGGTTGATCCTTTCTCTTAAAATCTCCGAAGACCAAAATTGGGCCCAAAAAAGAAAACTGTCGTTTAACTTTATTTTCGATTTCGTTCGGTATCGTTTTTTTTATAAAAGATTTTTCCGGAAGCAGGTAAAAAATTGTGTTTACGAAACTCTTTTTCATTCCTCAAAGGAATATATTAAAAAACGTTTATATACTTTGCCAAAAAGAACAATATTTACTAAACAAGGTCCTATATTTAAAATAAAACTGTGGTTTAGACATAGTTTACGACTTTAAAATATAATGTTGAAGACCTATTATATTTAAATTTATTTTTTAAAAATTGACCGCCAAAACAGGCTTTGAAGTCTACTAATTTAATAAGAATATAGATATAAGTTTTCTTCTAAATTTTTTGGTTCTCGTATAGAAATAGGTAAGAAGACAAATATTTTACTTTTAAAGTGTGTGTTAACAATAAATATAAAAAAAAGTAAACGTATTAAGATTTTTACTTTTAGAATTAAAAGCTTTTCAAAAATTTTAAGGAAAGTCCTGTTGTATAACTTTTTAAATTGCCTTAAGAAAAAGTGATTAAATGGTGCAATATTGGTCTAAAACATTACCAATTTAGAGGCACTAAAAAAAAAAAATTAAAAAGATTCTAAATTTTTATATCTAATACTTTTCCCATTCCCTATAATATCTATTAGGATGCATATACAAGGTGTTTTGAAAATATTTTATTATATAAAAGCCCCGAGTTGCTAACATACCCTCCATACTGTTCCGTAACACCCCGTATAAAAACACGAATCCTGGTTTTACACCTTTTTATTGCAAAATCAGGTTCACAAACGTTTCTATGGTAACAAAAATTCAACGTAAGTAATTGTGACAACTGTTTAACCTTTAACTATCTGTCAACTACTTATCTCTTTAACAGACAAAACTAACTGACCCGTGCGGACTTCCTTCGCGCTTTTTATAGTAAAGTGGAAAAGAATGGAAAAGTCTAGAATTAGCTGAAAGAATTCTTTTACTACAGGATGTAAGAAAAGTGTAAAATGGATGTCTCCAGCGCCCTCAGGATAATCAGCAATGACCGTCGAAAAAGGGAAAAAACAAAGGTAACCTATTTTAAATAAATTATTAACCTAAATAAAATAATTCTAACCTTTTGCAACTCTATTAATTAAACAAATATTTTTAAAGTCCGTAACAATACAAACTAAATAATAAAAAGGTAATTTTAATAATAAATCGACTTTAGAAAAAAAATTCTAAAATGTTAAAATAATATTTTTACATATACACTACATAACACCCTGTATAATAATTTAGGAAAATTAACTAATTATGACAAAGAAAATATTTAAATTAGGCCAAAGTTTAATAAGAACATCTTTAAAAGTTGTTTAATAAAGTGTCTAAACAACTAATATAAAAGTTTTAAACTTTAAAGGGGGAAAAACCACTTAATTTTAATATAAGGTTCTCTTAATCATTTAAGATATTTCCCAGTTTACACGCAACAAGTTTTTAGAAAAATAAAAGCCTATTTAATAAATACACAAAAACTTTCTTATTATAAATTGATACATCAAAATTATTTAATTTATATTATACAGGGTCATCCAAAGAGAAATAAATAGGACCATAATTGTAGCATTTTGTTTAAAAAAAAAATTCAAATAGATATGATGTGTATTTGTTTCTGTAGAATCCTAAAGTACAGGGTGGTACCTTTTTAATGGACTTTAGCATGGACAAGAGAGAGCTAGTCTGATAGCACGTTTTTAAGTTCAATTTTTGAAAAAACTGCAGAGGTAAAAACAGATTGCGGTATACAGGACATAGATCTATTTTGCTATGGACCTGTGTCCAATAAATTTCCCAAAAATACATGGCGAGTTAAATTATGGTCACATATTAAACCACTTAAACTGTTTATAAATTTTAAAATTTCAAAGTGGAAAAATTGAAGAGTTTTGCAGTTTAGACATGTAATCGTTTTCGTTTAATTTGTTCACATGTGGTAAATTTTTTTGTTATTAAATTTTTATAAATTCTATCCTATTAGTTTGCTGAATATGACAAACACCGCATGTTGTGAAAATCTGGCAACTATTATTTTAAAATATGCAATCTTGGGTATTTTTGCGAAATACGGGGTTGTCATATCTCCCAGACCAGCACAGTGGAATTTTAAAAATTTGGGAACTTACTTTTGGTCCGCTCAATTTATTGATAAAAAATAAGTGGGAAATTTTTTAAGGATAACAAAACAATACGTGTAGCACAAAAACTGGAAAATCTGGCAACAGTGCCTACATCACTATTTAATATCACATGACCAAAAACCCCCTGGAGGTCCAGTCTTAATTACCCGTTTTGTTTCACACACTTGGTGTTACGCGAGTATTAATATATAAAATTCATCTTGATATTTAAATATACCATACAGAAGTGGAATTATATCGCTTAAAAAAATTCTGGCGGAGAGAAAACCTGAAAGCTATGGCAAAATATTAAAAGGTAATAAAATGTAATTTTTATAATATTTTATAGAGAACAGTAGTAATTTTTTTTCATGTACAATAACAATGTAATGCAGTACTCCATAAAAAATTAAGCTTAATTGGCACAAAAACATTTTGCACTTTATTATTTCTAATATGTTTGTTCGATGTACAAAAAATTAAATAACTAGCATACAAACATTTTTACTTTTATAATTTCTGATATCTATTGCTCGATATTATGTATAAAACCAAAGACAATTGTAGTTACATATAGCCCCCCCCTTTGGGGTAAATATTTTTTTCCGAAAAATCGGGGTTTTATTAGAATATTTAATTTTTACCTCTGGGACCTCTGCTTTTTTTTTACTTTTATTAGGAAAAAAAAATAATGCAAAAAATTTTTTTTTGCTGTAAGATGGATTTAAATGGGTTTGGTATTTGATTCCTATGAACCCAAAAATTTTGAAAAATTTTATTAAGAAAATGAAAAGGGGCTTGGGGAAAAAAATTTTTAGAATGCATTTTATATTTTTTTAATTGAAAAAAAAAAATATAATTGAAAAAAAAAATGCTTTTTTTTAAAACCAAACCCCGTTTTTTTAAATTTTCCCAATTAATTAAATTTTTTTATTAAGTTTTTTGCCATTCATACGAATAAACAAAAACCCATACAAAAAATCTGCAAAAAAATCCCCCTAAAGGCCATTTGGGGCTAGGTCCGTACGCCACCGCGTTGTGAATAAATAAATTATTATTGTAATATAAAAAAAAATTAAAGTTTTTTTTGAATTCAATCTTTTTTTATTAAACAAAAGGTAATAATTGTGCAATTGGGGCATTTAATGAAAGTAAATCAAGTGTTTCAAAATCCAATAACAAAATTTTTTATAGGGGTTCTAGGAGCCCAAGGGGTTTTAAAAAAAAGCTTAAAAAAATTTTAAAAAATTTTAAACAATAATATAAACCCAAATTTTAGGTCCTATAATTTTTAAAAAAAAAAAAAATGTTAATTTTTCATTAAAAAAATTTTTTTAAAAATTTTTTTGTTAAATCTTAAAATTGATATTAAAAAAAATATTTGTTTTACACGTGGCATTAAAACAAATTATAGAAATTTTATACAACTTAAAATTGCAAAACACGGATTTTAGGGGAAAGTCTAATAAAAAAAATGTTTATGATAATCAACTACCTATTCTAATGAAACTAACCTTATCAATAGGAAAAAAATTTAAAAAAAAACTAGCTTTTTCAAAAAAAGTCTTAGTTGGTATTTTCGATCCAAGTAATAAACCAGGTTAATAGATTTTTCTAGTTTATTTTTTTTCCAAAACCACCCTGCAAGGGGATATTCATCACCTAAAATGTGAAAATCATATACAACTTAACAATTGTAAAAAAAAAATTTTTACATGTTTGAATACCTCAAATATGATGGACAGTTTAGAGTATTTTTTTTAAAAAAATCTAAAATTAAAAAGAAACCGCATTATCAGAAAAATTAAAAAAATGTTAGCTTATGCAAAAAAGTTTTGGCCCCCTATTTTCTCCCGAGTATAAAATAGGCCTTCTTAGGTTTTTCGAGTTATTTCTAATCAAAGCTATTTAAAAGGGGAATTCATCCCCTTAAATGTAAAGAATCATAAAATTTTTTTAAAAATTAAAAAAAAATTTGGATTTTTAGAATATCTAAATATAACAAAATTTTTTAATTTGGGGGAAATTTTACCCCCCAGGGGGGTTTGGTTTAAAAATTCTAAAAAATCTTTTACATTTTTTTATATTGGATTAAAAAATACGAAGCAAATTTTTGAAAATGGGCTTCATTCATTTTTTCTTACTGAAAGGGTAGTTTCCCTTAAAAAGGGGGTTTTTATTCTATACATTTATTTTTTTTTAGACATTTTAAAAAAAACTGATTTTTTTGCAATTTTAAAATTTAATGATTTTATAATTTTGGGGGGTGATTAACCCTCACATATTCAGGGGGTTTTTATTACAACTTTCGCAGGGATGGAAATTTTATTTAATTTTTCAAAGGCCATTTGAAACAAAAATTGCGTGAGAATTTTTTTTTGCCCTTTTTTTTGCAATTTTTTTATTTTTTTTATAAAAAAATTTTAAAAAAAACGAAAAGCATGCTCTTCCAAATGAAAAAGGTGAAAAAACGGGGATTTTTTTAACGATTTTTGCGGACTTTTTTTAAAATCAAATATTTCAATTAATAACTTTTAAAAAAAATTATTTAACCCGTTTAAAAATTTTGGTGTCGATCATATAATTATATGGGGATTTTTTAGTCTAAATAATTTTAATATACATAGATAAATACTTACCACAGTTTTTTAATCAATTGCCATAGTGTACTATTCTTGTGGAAAAAAAAAACCTAACTTTATCTGCTCTTCGACTCACTCCTCATTAATATTGACAGGGGGTTTACATTTTAACAAGAATCAAATTTTAATTACCACAGGGAAAACAAAACAAATTACAACACAAATGACAATACGATATGTATGAAAAAAAGAAAACTTTTTTTTATTCCTCCAAAAACGCCGTGTTTTCTTCTTTATGGCACACTTTAAAATTAAAATTTTACTTTTTTGCAAATAGAATAAACTAAAAAACATGCGTTTATTTGGATTTTATTTTAAAAAAAAAAATAAATTTAGGTAAGCCTATACAAACATTTCTTGTTATGAAGGGGGGTTTTTATAATAAAAAAAAGAATTTGTAAAAATTTGAAATCATGTTTAAAAAAATGTATTCTTTTATTAAATTTTTTTTGAAAAAAAAATTTCCCCCTACTTTAAAAATTTTTTATTTTTTGAAAAAAAAAAAAAAAAAGGTTTTAAAAAATATAAATTTTCCTTTTTTTGAGAAAAACCCCCTTTTAGGGGAAAATTTTTTTCAGCAGCGGTTCAAACCCTATAAACCAAAAAAAATTTTAATTTTCTGTGTTTATAGTGGTAACTACAATTGTCTTTGATAAAACTAAATTACTATAAACAACTTTATATCAATAAATACAGATAATTTTTTACTATTTTCTACCCACTTGCAAAAATGTCGAATAGAAAATGACATGAGATGCAAATATTTAATGCGCATGATTTTTAAGCGACATTATACAATGGGTTAGATTTAATAAAGAGGTAAAAATGAACACACGTGGCAACAGGACATAACTTAATGGTAACTATTTGTCAAAAGATAATTTAGTTCAGGATTTTGCATTCAAAATGAAATAGAGATATAAAAAAAAAATAAAAAAATAATTACATTGAATCAAATATAAAAAAAAAAGGTTCACACTCCAAAAAATATATTATACATTTTCTTCAAAAACAAGCAGCATCATAGATAGCTCAAATGACTAATACTGCAGAATGTCTTTAAATTTGGGTTTTTCAGATTCTTTTAAATTTCTAAAAAGTGTCCGCAAAAGTTTTGACCTTTCAAAGGGGTTTTTTGGGGTAATCACGAATTGAAAAACTTTTTGGCGGGGAAAGTTTGTTTTAGATATCATTAAAATTAAAACAAATAACCCATTTCATCCCCTTCTTTTTTTTTAGAAAATTTTTGATTTTTTTTACTAAATTGGAAACGATATTAATGCCAATTTTTAAAAATTTGTTTATATTTATTTTGTACCTATTTTTTTTTTTTTTAAAAAACCTTTAAAACCCCAACCTGGTATACAATAAAACATGGGGGCCCCTTTTAAAGGATACTTCAATTTTTAAAAAGAAAAAAAGGGAAAATAAAAAAAAAAATTTTTAAAAAATTTTATAAAATATTTAACTTTATTTAAAAATTAAGAATAATGTACAAAAAAAAAGGGGAAAAATTGGTTTTGTTTTCAAGTTTTGTGGATATTTAAAAAAGTTTCGGCCAAAAATTTTTTTGATTCGTGATCAGCGCCCAAAAAAAAAAAAATCCAAAATTTGGTAAAAATTTTCCTTTTCCAACCAGGGGTCCCCAAATGTCCAGCTCCAACTCCAGTAAGTTCCGAGGAAAACCATTTTATTGTTGCGGGGGGGAAAAGAAAAGTCCCCCGATGAAAAAAAAAATTTGAAAAAAAACACAACGTTTAAAAGGGGAAATCGGACTTTTAAAGTCCCAAAAAAGGGGAAACTGCATATTATTTTTTTCCTGTCATTATCTGTAATTTTAATTAGTCGTAGAGTAACCATGAG
>JAHBCN010016145.1:0-20118 GCA_019359885.1 Listronotus oregonensis
TATACTAGGATATTTTTCTCCAAAAAAAATATAGAGACTGGACTCACCCAGCAGAAATTTTAAAAATAGAAGGTAAATTACTTTTTATTTTCCATAAAAAATATAATATTGCTGCATGTTTATTACTAAAATTAAATTAAAACTATCGCCTAAGCTACTCAATTAAAAATAACATTTTGCTGCAATTTGCCGTACACTTACTACAGATCGACAAGATGCAGTAAAAGATGACTATTGTATTGTAGAAGCAAAAAATGTGAACGATTTTTTTTTGCTATGGAGGCCGCAGTGAGCAAAAAGGGGTTGTAAGAAATAAGCTAAACCCTATCTTAAAACCAAACCATCTTTTTTTTACGAATCGTGTTTTTGCAGTTTTTTAAAATTTTTTAAAAACTTTTTTGGTTAGTAATAATGTTAATAGCGTTTATTAGATCTAAGGTCATATTTATAAAAACTCATAGTTCATAATATAACAAATAATAATACACATTTTGTGGTTGGCCATATTTCATAACATTATAAATTATAATACACCATGATTATAGGATAAAAAATATGTTATCTTTTTGGTTTATCCCACAATTGTGTATTATAATTTTATATGTTGTAAAATTTTACCCACTACAAAATGTGTATAATAATTTGTTATTATTTGTATTTATTTTGTTTTCTGTGAATATCAATTTTAAAAAAATATTTGACTTTTCTCCAGAATAAACATAATTATATAATATTTTTTTAAATTATACGTTTTTTATTTTTATTATAAAGAGCTAGTCTGCTCTTGCAATAATAACAACAAAAAACATAAAAAAATTTTAAAAGATTTTTAAACTTTGTAAAATTGATTTGTTTTTAAATGTTATAATAAAATAAATATTTTTATAAGAACATAAAAAAATAGAAAATAAATTTATTTAAAAACATTGGCAACCCGTTTTAAGATATATATGTTATTTCAAACTTATTGGTTATCATCGGAGGGGTGTAGCACATAAATTATTTTAGTATATTACAGAAAACAGAATAGAAACTACAAAAATTGTGTTTTACTTATTGACATTGACTTTTTACATTACTTTTTAAAAAATAGTTACTGGTAAGGGTACACGTGTAGGTACCTTTGATATTTAAAAAAATATAAAATAGTAAATAAAACTTTTAGCCATACAGATGGGTTTTTGTATAGTTTATTTTGTTTTATGGAAATATTAATTTAAAAATATTTGGCTTTTCTCTAGAAAAAAAAAAAAAATATTTTATTTTTAGTCATTTCGGGTTCCTTAAAAAGTGAATTTTTGTGTATTTCACCCGCAATTTAAAAAAGTAATTTGACTATGTAAAAGAAAGAAGCCTCATACCTACCTAATATGACCTGATGACTCAATGTGGTAATACACAGAGCTTTGCCGAAAAAGACGAAGCTCATAGGGTATAGCGTCTTTAAGTGTTGTGTACTGCAAAAAGTTAAACCTTCTTTTTTAATTCCTCCAAATATAAGTCATACATTATCTTAATCCAAAATATTAAAAATTCTTAACATGTTTTTACTAAAATATGAGCTCTAAATATATTCCCAGTATACTGAGAAATTATAGCACTTTTAATATAAACTCCATCCTTATTCGTGATTTTTGCTGCTAAAACCAAAATTAAAAATTTTGTATTTAATTTCTTTCTTTGCTTTTCTTGCTAAAAAGTAAAATAAAATTTTTTAAAGAACTTCATAATTTATATTAAAATTCTAATCATCAATTTTGTCTGCATGTAATATTTGAATTATAAAAATATGGTAAACTGCACATAAACCAAAGTTAAATACCCATTTACTAACCGAATCATTTCGATAAGTATCAAATGCCGACATTTCTTGTCAGTTTATAATTTATTAAACCACGGAACGACATATTTTCAATATTTAAATAGTTAAATGTAATCATTATTTTAAAATATGTTTCATTTTTTTATAAGCTAATAAATTTTAATATGTGGTGATTGATTTTTTTTTTTTTTATTTTTTTTTTAAAAAAAATTATTTTTTTTTAAAAAAAATTATTTTTTTTAATTTTTTTTTGCAATTTTTAAAAAATTTAATTTTTTTATTTGGGAAAAAAAAAAAAATTTTTCTTTTTTTTAAAAATTTTAAATTTTTTTTTCAAAATTTTTTTTAAAAAATTTTTTTTTTTTAAACCCGTTGGTTTTGTTTGGATTTTTTCCCCCCAAAAAATAATATTTAAATTTTAAAAAGCCTCAAATTTTTCTGCAATTTTTTTAAAAGGTGTCTTTAAAAGTAAAAACTATCCTTATGTTACTAAAAGTAAATGACCTATTATACTTTGTTTTAATTTTTTGTATTGAAAAAAGCGAACAAGTAGTAGCAAAAAAAATTGACAAACAAGGCAAACCCTTATTATTAACCTTAAGGCCCTGATTAAATCTTGCAAAGGTAAAACCTATGGTGGCAGCATAAACATAGGAATAATAAAAAAAATACTTTAAATAACATCCTACAGGATACAATAGAGGTTCTTTATTTTTTTTAATAAAAAAAAGCCTTTTTAAAAACGTAAAAGATATCCAAATTTTTTGGGGTAATCTAGACTTTATGCCCACACTGTATATTTATTTCATTATGATGCTTTTATCTAGACGTGCTGTCTTGACCACAAAAACAAATTGTAAGAAAATTTCTTCTTTCCAAACCCTAGTCAAAATTATACTAATTAATTTAAATTATACTAGATTCTTAAAGGATTTTGTGTTCTGGCATACTAGCATCTAAGTATTGATTATGTAATTAACTATCTATCAATGTTAAAAGTGTGAATTGGAAATAAAGTTTGTTTTTTTCGAAAAAGTTATTCTTTAGACATGCAAAACGTTTCCCAATCAGGGCCTAATTAGTTCTGGATACATATAAAGAAGGTTAAAAATACTGGAAGCTACTGTGGCTAAGAATGTAATTTGTTTATGCCATTTAAGGTCATTTTCGAAAATAACGCCCACTGGAATTAATGATTCTGCCTTCTACAAAACTAAGCCTCTCATACGTAAGAAATCGGAGTTGAAAATTGAGGGTTGTGTGGGAGACTAACGCCTAATAAATGAAATAATTATATAATTGATCATTTCCGTTATTATATTTTTTTAAAGCAACACAATTATATTTTAAATGACCTTTTTTGTAACCAAACAAAAAAAAATTAAATATGATGAGATACAAGAGATTTTAATGAAATTCTTTTATTCCTAAAAAAGGTTTTATTTAATAAGCAAGAATAACTTTTTCAGCGGGTTTCAGGAACGGGCATATTTCATGCAAAAGGAAGTTTAAGACTATTACGACTTTGCTGGGTAAAAATAAGCGTAATGGAAAAATAATATTTTATGCTTTATTAAACTTGAAAATTTAATAACTTAAATCCAAAAAAAAAATATTTTGTTTTTCTGTACAGAAATTTAAAACAGCAGAAAAAAATAGACGTGAGATCACAATAGGTTTAATGTAAAATTTTGCAGGATTTCATGTTTAACACTAATATTTTAAATCTTTTTTTTTTGTTTGTAACATATATTTTAAAAACATATGGTTTAATGCATGTCTTGTAACACAGTTTGGAGTTATGTGGAGATATCAAAAGTGAACTAGGTTCTTTCAGAAATCTATACACTAGGATTTGGACAAAAGCGGTCCCTTCCTGCTTGTCTGGGAAGTAGGGATGCGCGATATTTATCGATGGTCTAAAAACATCGATGGTTGATTGGTCGATGATCGATGTTTTGCCATCGATGGTCGGGTATTGAAAACATCGATGATAACATCGATGTTGCCTTCTAACATTGATATTATTTGCAAAGGTAAAAAAAAATAACAATGTTTTAAAAACAAATAATCTTAAGGATATACTAAAATGTTTATGATGAGTCTTTCTTTGTTATCTAATTTTTGGTAAAGACATAAAGTTTTTGTCCATTTATTTATAAATAAACAATAATTAAATGTTATATAAGATTCAAGAAGTATTTTTAAAAAAAGTACAAAAATTTTAAACATACGTTTAAAACTGTTTTAAGCGAACTGAATCTCGCACTTTATTTATACATACTACCTGCAATTTTGTATAAAAACTAAGACCTATATTATTAGAATTAATATTGTTAGACAAAATTAATATAATTAATATTATTGAGTTATATTATGTAATTAATTAATATAATTCAATATTATTATTTATTAGACAAAAATAAGTAGCCACCCCTGATAATGAATCTTTTTTAATTCCGAGCCGAGCCGCACTTCGCTAAAAGATCATAGTGTCGCGGCTGTTTTGGCGGCGCCTTTGGAGCTGGCGGTACGCTATGGATGCTAATAATGCTAATAGACCATGAACAAACCATCGCAGCGTACCATCGATGTTAGAAAAACATCGATGTTGTATGTTCGATATATCGTTACCATCGATGGTCAGGTTTCGATGTTGCCATCGATGTTTAACATCGATGTTTGGCTTCGATGTCGCATCCCTACTGGGAAGTATCCCAAAGAATATTTTTAAATAAATGAATTTGCAAACACAATATAAAACATATTTAGATAATTCATGTATATTTTAGTCAAATGACAAATGACGAAAGACCAAGAGAGCATGGGTTAAAATTAAATTACCTAATGTGAATATTTTGAACAACAAGGTGAGCGGGTTCTTTATTCAAAAACTACACATTTAGTTTATGTATGATTGTCACATGCAAATTTTTCTAGTCAAGAGATATAATATATTATCTCTTAATTTTAATGTTAAAATTAATGGGGGCCAGTACAAGTAATCTAAAACAATAGATTGTCGATTTCCAAGGTCTTGAACTGCCTTTATTAAATATTAAAAACCTTTCGTAAAATTTAAAAATGTAGTTTATTTTGAAACGGAATTAATTACTACCTGCTATAAACGACTTATGTTGAACTAAAAGATCACAGATTCACTTTTTACTTTTAGTCTAGCAAATTAGAGTTTTGTGGCTTTAATAACTTATGTTACAGGAAGAAAGAGGACTAATATGACGGAAATATTACGAAAATTAAATTGATTACCTAACAATTAAAAATACACTACCCACAAAAAAAATCAACTACATTAAACATATTTTAAAATATAATTTGTTATCCTCTAAAGTCATATCACGAAAATATTGATGTTTTAAAAATATAAACAATAAATTATTATGTAAACTGAAAAAGTTTTAATTTACATTTATGTTGTTTGTTACAAATTTTAGAATAGACAATTATAAATGTAATTTCTTAAAAAAAAGTTTAAGCATTTTTTAATTTAAAAATTACTTTTATAACGATATGCAAGCAACTATATCTAAGAGGTAGGGCAGCTACATCTATTTGTCTGAACTGAAATTAAGAAGCTTTTACATAATGACAACTATTGAAACAATTAGATATAATAAATTATTAAGTGACGATTGGCTTACTTGAAATGTAAAAGATCTTAAAGCATTGACTGATTTTTGTACATTATATGGTAATGAACAAAAAAGAACATAAAATACAATCCAAACATCTTTTTCTAGGAGCATGGTAGTGCGCCAGGCCAAGTTTCGACCTGACTTATGCAGCGTGTATATTACAAAACGTTTTAGCGTGTTTTATACCTAATCATAACTCTCTTATCGTTCCACATATATACTATAATTACTTTTTTCTTTAACTGTCACCAAATTATTTACTTTTTAGTAACCCTATAAATTACTAAGTATGTTCTTAAAATAATAGATTTGCCGCCAACCTGTTTAAGCCAAATTATTTAAAAATAACAATCGGTAAATATACATGGAATCACCTTAAAATGCAATTAATGATCAAACAATAAAATAACTTACCCCAACTAACCAGAACTAAAAAAAAAACAAGAACTAATCAGAACTAACCAAATTAGGTAATGCTATTATTTGGGTGACAACAAATGTAATTCATCGGGTGATAGAAATACTATTTTAGGAACACAGTTATATTTTGGAGCATGATAACAGTTTCTTAGGCATAATTTATGGTGATTATTTATTTACTTAGAATACAAACTATTATAACGGTACATAAATTTTAGAATTTATACGTTTATTTGGAATAAAAATACATTTTTGAAATTTGATATGATAATTTTTAAGGAACCAAAATTTATTATTGTGATTAAAAAATATTTTCCTTTTAAAATAGCTCCAGCATTTTAGTTGTATTAAAAGTGTATATTTTAAAGTTGCCTATTTAAAGATCATAGACAATCTTACCTCAAACTCTAAGGCGTTGCAAAACTTTAAGTAATGTTAATAAATATACACTTGCTTTAAGGCACAACTTTGATTTAAACAAAAACTAACAATATCAAATTTCAAATTAGCTTTAGCATTCGTTAGTATCAACACGCCCACACCTATCTTCTCTTTATCTAGGCTAACAGGCTTACCAGATTCGTTGAAAATTTATACGCTTTTCAGCGACGAAAACTTGGTTGTGATATTTAAAACAGTGTTTAAATTTTGCATTTCAGGCAAAGTTTATGTACGCCAATAAGATAGGATAGGATCTCTCCAAGATAAGTATAAAATATACCTAAAAAAATAATGTGTTACCTAAATATTACCAAATAAATTACAAAATAAGTGTCCAAAAGACACTTATTTTGTAGTTACTACATATTTTAAAAACCGTTGTAACACAAGATTGTTACCTGTTGTTTCAATGGTTTTTGGGCTGTTAGACCGACGTCGATTGTCTGGTTGACTTGACGTTTCGCCAACACGAGCGGATGGCATCTTCTACAGAAAGGGCAAGAAGAATTTGCGAACCCCAAGCGCTAAACGCAGAACTTACACATATTTATTATGATTTAAGGGCCAATGGTTATTCAGAGGAAGAAATCAAAAGATCAATGAAACCAACAAATACCAGACCCGTGGAGAACAAACATTTCCAGCCCGTGGCAAAAGAATTTCTGCCCTTTATTCCGGGGGTTACGGACAGGATTGGTCAATGACTACGAAAGCAAAATGTAAAAACAATATTCAAACCAACGAGGAAAATCAAAGAATGCCTTCGATCGGCCAAAGACAAAAGAGATCCACTTTCGTCTTCAGGAATTTATCGCATTCCGTGCACATGTGGAAGCGTGTACTGAAAACTACAAAACGCTCGATCAACACCAGGATTAAAAGCATAAAGCCAACAGTCGTCTGGGGCAGACAGACAAATCCGCCGTGGCAGAACATACCCTTACAACGGACCATAAAGTATGAGGAGACCCAAGTACTCGCGGCCACATCGGCATACCTCTCCAGACTCTACAGAGAAGCCATAGAGATAGAAAAGCATAGCAACAACTTTAATGAGAAAGAGAAAGCAGTTAAGATCAACAAAACATGGGTCCCTATAATTAAGGGTACTAGAATTGCACCCTTTACGAACAAAACCGACCGGAACAGATTGGAACCGAAAGTAACCGAAGCCCCGCCCACTGCCTCCTCAAACTATAAATACAAGCTACGACCTCGCAAAGGCCAGTAGTTCGCATACTGCCAACCAGGAAGCAACTTCTAAAGTTGCCAACCGACGCCGGCCTAACAGCCCAAAAACCATTGAAACATTAGACAATGGCCGCGAAAGCCTAATACTATCACTATTTATTTAAAACAGCACTATAAAGAAATGGTAAAATTGTTGTTTGGGCTCGCTTTCGTCATATTAGTTTTTGTGTTATTTAGCAGATTAATTTATATTCTTATATATATTTCAAAATCTAAGCTAGAGGAGGTCTTGCCATTTCTTGTTTTCAGACTTTAAAATTTAATATTTAGTATTTAATGATAAATATTAAAAGTAGGAAAAGTGCTAACAAGCTCAAACTTTAAAAAGAATATACACGCAAAATATTACAAAAAAAAAAAACTTAAATAGTTTAGGCGAAACTAAAAGAGAATGTTAAGATGTTATTTGTTTAAAAATATGTTTGTGCTCTTAGGAGTCAAAAATACCGTATATTATATTATCTATTAATATACAAATTTAAAGTTACACTGCTCATATCTAGAAGAAAACCATTTGCAAACTTTTGGTAATGGCAAAGACAATTGTAGTTATCACTATAACTACAATTGTCTTTGGTAATGGTGAAAAATATAAATTTACTTGATGGCACAACTTTGATATAAACAGAATTGTTTTAAGTTTGAAATAAGCTCTGACATTCGTTAATGTAAACATGCCAACATCTGCTATGGCTTTATCTGGGCCAGCATATAATGCTGAAAATTTCCACTTTTTAGCGACGAAAACTAGATTTTAGTAGTTAAAAACTTTTAATTTTAGAACAGTTTCTGTAGTTTACAAAAAGGATAAAATGTAATATGAGATCTTAAAGCTATGCTAAAAAATATTTTTATACTATATAAGTAGTCTTTCATTTGTAACGCTTCTTATTTAGCAAGACCGATGCAAAAATGATGCAGCCGTTACATTTTGGCAACAGTACATTCTACCAGAAACGTGATTAAACAACGTTTAAATCGTTGAAATTTATTATTAAAATCAGTGTTGGTTTGCCACATGTTTGTGTTTGCAAATGCATGTTAAAAAGTCGGTAATTTATTTTTATTTTTAACAATTTGGTTTTTAAAGGTAAATATTTAAAATAAAAAACTTAGTCGAACTAAATAAAAATCTTAGGATAGTATTTGTTAGAAAATGTAGTTGTCGTTTAGCGTCCATTGATTTAAGAAAAATAAAAATTACGGATAAAAAGTTAGTTTAGTAAATTTCAAAAAGAAAAAATCTGAAAAAAGCATTTTTGCAGAGAAAAATTAAATTTAAGTTCGAAAAAATCTTATTCATTTAGATTGGCTAAATGGTCAGATTTTGTAACGTTGTCGGATCAAAAGTAACAAAAAATAATTAATTATTAAATAGGGCAGTTGTTTAAAAGTGGGATCCTTTCTTTTTTTGGCTATAAAAAATCAAAAAATTAAGATATCAGACTTTTTTTATTTTGTTTGACGGCGCATTTATGATAGAGAAAATTTGCAATTTACCGAGGAAAACCCAACCAGAACTAACTAGGAACTTACCAGGGCTAGTTAATTGTTTAAAAGTTGTCGTTTGTTAGTTCTTGTCAATTCTTCTATAAAAAAAACTTTACTCCCGTCAAACGAAAAAAAACAACCTTTAATAATAACAAATTATTAAAAAACCATTTGACAACACTGCTTACTCAAGCAAAGAAACCACAATCACCTCACTTATTTTCATATTAAGTCGGCCGTAACTTTAATATATTTTATGTGAACAATACAGAAATTGTATTATTTTGTGATAATGTGAGTAAAAAATTAATTTTTCAGACCCTATGTGTTTTATTATGGTGTAACAAATAAGTGAAATTAAAAATTATATTAGAATATTGCTCTTTAAAAAAGACGTGAAAGTCAACAAAGCCTATTTAAGCTTACTGTATGTTTTAAATTAATATAGAAACTCCAAATTACATATCTACCTAAAATAAGCAACAATTCATTGCAAAACTTTTGGTGTTGTTAAATAACATAAGTTTGCTTGATGGCACAACTTTCATTTAAACAAAACTAACAGTATTAAATATGAAATTAGCTCCAATTTTCGTCAGTATAAACACGCCCGCATCAGTCTCCTTTAATCTTAGCCAGCATACCTGCAGTTTCGCCAGAAATTTATTACGGTTTTTAGCAAAACAAGTTTTTAATATTTTAAAGTATTAAAATTTTAAATCTTATCAAAGATTTGTGGGGTATAAGTTTAATATAGGATAAGAGATCTTTAACCTTAGCAAGAAAAATTTTTTTGTAAGTGGGATTCGTTTGTGTGTGTCGTATTTTTAATTTATATAATTGTAAATTGTTAAAATTAATAATCACTACAACGAGAATTGCAAAGGGTGTTGGCACTTTGAAAACAGTAATAAGTAAGTTAACAGATTAACGGCACAGCAATGATCGCGTTGTTAAATTTAGCAATGGACTTAGCAATTGTTAAAAGTTAACAACGGTTTAGAATGTTTATATCAGATTTTGACTGGTTGCCTACTAAAATCATTGAATAACACTGACAATGACGTTTTGTTAAACATTCTAAACCGTTGTTAACTTTTAACATTAGCAAGTCCATTGTAAATTAACAACGCGATCATCATCGGCCGTTAAAGGTTTTTATATATATTAATATTATTATATTAATAATATATATATATAATATATATATATATATATATATATATATATATATATATATATATATATATATATATATATATATATATATATATATATATATATAAAATATATATATATATATATATATATATATATATATATATATACATATATATATATATATATATATATATATATATATATATATATATATACAGTATGTCCACGGATAGACATCCCAACAAATGGATCAAAAATTTCGTTCTTCGACAAAAAGTCATTCTTGATAAAAAGTTCTGCATCTGGAAAAAATGTAGTCTACGAGGAGAATTTTAAATTTTTTTATACAGGGTACACGAAAAATAAAAAAACATGAAATACGGTCAAGAATAAACTAACTTTATTTATCGTTTTAAAGTACAATGGCAAATAAAAAAAGGTTTTAAATCCTATTCAGTACTTACATAAGAAACGTATTAAACAAAAACATTGCACAAAAAAGGAACTCTTATTTATTCAAATACGCCTTCTCCGTGTTCGACGCATTTTTCAAATTGCCGTCCAATGTGATCATAACTTTTTGTCACCTCCTCGAGGGAAATCATTTTTACTGACTGTAAAATCCTCTGTTTCAAAATATCAACATTATTTTTAATGAGTTGCTGAAACGGCTCCAAAGGTACGCGTTTGAAATCGTGAGGTCTGGACTCCTTCCAGGACACATAACTGGACCATACCGGCCAATCCATCGATCTCCAAATTTCATGTTAAGCCCGTCTGTAACTTCGCGTGCACAATGCGCTGGGCACCCATCTTGCTGAAAGTACATTTGTCCCCTGTTTTGTAATGGCAGCTCATCTAACTTATCCAAAAAAAGGTATGCTACAAACCTTGTATGGTCCTATTATTCCAAAACACTAATTCCACACCATATTTTGGGATAATAGGACCGTTTTTCTTTGAGAACACGTGCAACAGGAATTCATACATGGAAATGCTACAAACCTTTTTTCGGATAAGTTGGATGAACTGCTATTACAGTACCGGGGACAAATGTAGCTTAGGCTCTTTATGTTAGCACTAAATAGGATTTAAAACTTTTTTTATTTGCCATTTTACTTTAAAACGATAAATAAATGCAGTTTATTTTTGATGGTATTTCATTTTTTTCTTTATTTTCTGGGTACCCTGTATAAAAAAATCAAAAATTCTCTTCGTAGACTCCATTTTTGCGAGATGCAGAACTTTTGTATTATCTCACAAACTTTTTAAAACCGATTTTAAATTAAAACAATTTTTAGTATAAGTATGTCATTTTTTTTTTTTCAGTAAGACCCCTAAGCGTTATTATTCCAATTAAACCAAGGCAACTTGTGGCAAACGAAGATGTTACAATACACTGTGAAGTAACTGGTTCAAGGCCTAAAGCTGTAATTGCCTGGACTAGGGACAATCGGCCGTTCCGAAGAGGCAAGGTAAGTATGTCAAATATTATTAAATATTTGTTACTTTCTATTTATTTATTTATTTATTTATTGTTTTAAAGCTTTGTAAGCACAATGCTAAGAATGAAATATCTCCATACTTTGATTTAATACCTGAAAAAAGATTTTAAGTTTATGTTAATGAAATGTTATGTAAAATATATATCTGCAATAAAGGTTAAATAAATGGTTTTTTGAATATGTTTCATAGTTTTGTGGCAGATTTATGTTTTAGTATTTGTTGGGATAACTTGCCTTAAAATCTTCCAGAAAATGGGACTACTTTGGTCCTGGTTCCGGGGTATGGCGAACTAAGCCTGCTCAGTCTTATTGACCCCTATGGGCTGGCTGATCGCCTGAAACAGAAATAAAAATCTAAAACATTCAGAACACCAATATACGTTTCGGTGGTAAGTCAGCCACCGTTGTCAAGATGAAATTAAAAGAAAAAACAAAATAGAAATAAAAACTAAAGGTAGAATTATGCAGAAAAATTAAGTTAAGCTAAGTTAACAAATATTAAGTTAATATAAATTAAGACATTTGTTTGAAATGCAAATTAATTTAAAAATAATAAAAAAATTAAGCATGCGTAGAGCAAATCACTGTTATTAGGGTTTTTGTGATTTTTTTTCATCGGTGCACTCTCTGACAGCTATCCGGTAATTTGTTAACTTCTTAAACAAACATTAGTATAAAAAATATATAATTTTGTTATATTTTTTTATAATGCATAGGAAAGACGAGTTTCTGTTAGCCTATTTTTGAGATGCCCTCAGACAGGTCAACCCCTTGTTTCATCTTTAACAGACACTTTCGGAATGTCATACCAGAGATACACATCGTCCTTTACTCAGACAGCCAAGCAGCCCTGAAGGCCATCAGATCTCCAAAAGTTAATTCCAAACTAGTAAGGGACTGTATACAGGCCCTGGAAAAAGTCGGCTTGGCAAACAAACTTACGGTAGCCTGGGTACCAGGCCACGAGGGCCACCCAGGTAACGAAGAGGCCGACGACCTAGCCAAAAGAGAATCAGCCATGGAAATGATAGGCCCGGAGCCATTCTGTGGAATCTCGGCAGAAATTTTTAAAGCATCTATTAAGAGTTGGGTAGACAGAGAGTTTCAAAGCTGGTGGGTACAAACACCAGGACAACGACAGGCAAAGCAGTTCATTAAGACCTGCTCGGCCAAGTTTACTTCGGACCTACTGAGCCACAGTCGTAAGGTCGTAAGGATAACGGTAGGTCAACTAACAGGACATTGTCAACTCAACAAGCACCTGGAAAGAATAAGCCTGGTGGAGGATAGCCTGTGTAGGTTCTGCCAGGAGGCTGAAGTAACAGCCGTACATGTGTGGTGCCACTGTGAAGCACTATGTAGGCTTAGGATTACTAGGCTTGGTGAGTAAAAGCCAAAACCGGCGAGATATTTGAAGTGGCCAGTGTCGAGACTCTGAAGTCTAGTTAAGAAGTCGGGCCTGGACAAGGTACTCTTAAGAATGATAGGAGAAATCACAATAAATCTGGTAAGGTTGCAGTGGTGGATGTCATTTTTTCCATCTCTGCTCAAATAATCTAATCTTATTTAGCCTATTTTATAAAGTTATTGTGTGGGAGTATATTTTTTTTAAAGGGAAACGTTTATTTTATTTTATGTTAAGGTAAAAAAATTAAAATAAGTTAAGAAATATAAAAGTTAGTTATCTTCTTAACTTAACTTAAGTTATTTTTTAATTTATGTGTATAAATTGAAACCATTTGATTACCTAACATTTATCTCTTCTTGTGTTACTTTAACTTAATTTAGTTTTTCTGCATAATCCTAACTTAAATTTTTAAGAAATTTTGGAAATTCTAAATGCTTTTTTAATATTTATGACGTTTAGTCATAAGTGACATATTAGTTTGTTTGATTGGTATTTTTATAATTTTCAAAACAGCACAAAAGGTAGTGTGATGTATAATTGATTTTAAGTTTGCCTGAAATTACTTTAGCATCAAGCATAGATAGCCATGTATTATTTAAATAAACAGATATTGATGCTACACATTAATCTTTATTTGATAATATCAATGCGCTTTCCTTTATTTTACGTTTGAACAAGTTTCCTGATGGTGATATGTGGAATTATGTCTAAATACCAGAACCGAAAATATTTACTGCTACCCCAGCAAGTAGGGACTTTAATTTTCCTTTTTTATATATATATATATATATATATATATATATATATATATATATATATATATATATATATATATATATATATATATATATATAAACTTACCTATCGGATCGGAAAGGTGTGTGAAAGGGCCAGATGGACAGTAGCGGCATGTTATTTGCAAATTTTAATTGACGAAAAATAAAAAAATAAATAATAGTAACATTAAAAGGAAAGAGTTTCTACTAAAACTGACTTAAGCAATCGATTAAAAATTAAAAAAATTTCTCAGTATATAACAACAATACTTGCATCCAAACCTAAAAATCAGGTTTATTATAAAATATTTGGGTCATATGCTAATTCAATTTCTTTATTTGAAAGATAACCTTACCCTTGGCAGCACGTCCTTTATACGACTTGTCAAGTTATAAATTATAAAAAGTAATCCTACATATATCATGTTTTTCTATTACGTGACACAAACGATTTTTTGCAGTTCCTCGAAGAAGGCACGAACGAGACGCTGGTTTTAAATTCCGTGACATTCGCACCTGTCCCAGAGGATGACGGGACCATTTTAAAATGCATCGGTGAAAATCCCAAGTTGCCTGGCATGGGCCAGGAAGACTCCTTTAAGTTGAATGTTGTGTGTAAGTATAACAGAGCTATCCAATTTAAAAATATATAGATGTCATTAGTTATTTATAGAGTTTTATTAAAGTAAAGAATTTTATATTTTTAACTGTAGATTGCCATTAAATTAAAAATTGTCTTATTTTTCCAAGTCTTACTGATTCAAAAAAAAAAACAACCTTTTAACTAAAGTCAAGTCAAAAATTCCTTCTTGGCAAACTTATGTGATATACTAACGGCCGAGTGGTGATCGCGTTGTTAAATTTAGCAATGGACTTAGCAATTGTTAAAAGTTAACAACGGTTTAGATTGTTTAACAAAACGTCATTGACAGTGTTATTCAATGATTTTAGTAGGCAACCTGTCAAAATCTGATATTTTGTTAAACATTCTAAACCGTTGTTAACTTTTAACAATTGCTAAGTCCATTGCTAAATTTAACAACGCGATCATCACTCGGCCGTAAGTGACATAGAAAATGCAACACCGAGTAGGAGTTCTATAATTTTGAGCATACTTTTACAGTTTTTAGGTCTACTAATAAATAATAAGTAATTAAAATTTGAACTCGAAATTTCACAAAATAGCTGAGATATTCCACCTTAGTGTTAATAAAGTGTCAAAGCTCCTCTGTTCGTTACACATTCGTTAAGTCGTTGCGGCATTAATTGGATTAGGTGATTGATGTCTTCATGGTGTATTGTATCCCAGGCCATTTAGTTTCGTAGAGCCTCCAATGTTTGTTGAGGGTGCGGTGAATTTTCCAACCTTCCTACCATCATGTTCCATGTTCGATGGGGGTAAGGTCGGGAGATCGAGAAGGCCACTGAAGCTAATTTACACCGGACGCTTCGAAGGAGTGACATAACATGAGGTCGTGCATTGTTCTGCAGAAAAAGTGGATTATGCAATGTTTCCAAAAAGCAAAGCAAATGTGGTTCTAAAAATTCGTGAATATAGAGCTGGCAGTCATGCTACCTCGAATGAACACTAATCGGGACCTGCCGTCGTAAGCAATGGCACTCCCATAACATAACACCCACAGTGCGATAAATATGCCGTTCGATGAAAAATTGGACGTTTCGTCTTTTACCACGCCTCTTCCTTACTCTTGCACGGCAATTATGTGTGCCCTAACAGAATCTGGACTCATCGCTGAACAAAACTAAGTTTCATTCCATATTTCATTCAAGTCTCTCCTTACTTCATGCCAATCGTTGCCGACAATGCTGTGGGGTCAGAGATAGTACTAGATGGGGACGGTATAAAAACGGTTCAAAAGACCTTATTCGGCGATAAACTGTCGTCATTGTGATTGCCCATCCGGACAGCATCAAATCACTGGTTTGCAACTGCCCTCGTTGTGGAAAATTGATTGTAAGTGCTTGTTGCCCTAAATAACAATACTGTCGCTCTGTAGTCTGTCTTTGGCGTCCAATACCACTTACTCGTCGATTTCGACCCTCTTGGAACCACGCTCAGCAGTAGCTTTGATTGGATTCACCCGAACTGAGAAAGTTGAGTGAAATAAGCGCGTCTGCGATTTCTAATAACAATGCAATGAAACAAATGTAACCGAACAAATCCAACAGAGGAAAATCACTCAATATTAGGTAAACATGTTTATATTGTTCGGATCCTGATTTAACAAAAAAGTTACATCTCGGAATGCCTTCAAAATTTTATCAGCGTGTACTTCCATGATAGTAAATATGTTTACAAGTTTGTATCAAAATTCAATAAATAATTTTGGATGTAGCATTTTCTATGTCGAGTATATTTTGACAACTTCTATACCGGATGTTTGTCATAGATTGTTCCCTCTGTAAGATGTTTATATTTTAAGATAAAAAATCTGTATACAGGTATTTGACATAAACATGCATTGATTAACCGGTATAACTGGAAATAATTAGGATTTCCTTATTTTATTGACAACACCGTTATGTTCTCTCTTAGCCCAAGAGCCCGCGAAAGTTTCTCTGCGCATGTCACCAACGTAGGTAAGAACGATTAGCCACTATGAAATTTGTTTAGTGGTTACTCTGGCAGGTAACAGAAAACAAAGGTGTATAAAATAGTACCTTAAATTCGTTAAAGTATAAAGCTTTTTTTAAATAATATTAGAAATGATGTATTCCATTGCCAGACCCTTAAAACAGTTTCAATCTCCTGCCAGACACCTCTAAAATTTAATAAATTATAATTATACTTTTGGTAAAGCATAAAATGTAAATATGTCGCTCATAAAAAAATCTGTTAGCCAATTTAATACTGATTTTATAGTTGTTTCTACAGAAAAATATGTACAGTACAATTTTACAAAAATATAAAGAAAGGTACAGCACATTTACAAAAATACAACGTTTTAATTTGTGTAAAATATCTTAAACATGGAAAATGTTAAAAGCTTACCGAAAGCGTGTATAAATTATAAACTCAATTGTCTCAAACTTTCACTCTTTAGCTGTTTTTCTATCTTTAATAGCTTATAAGATTTTCAGACGTGCATTACTAACTTGGTACTAAGGATATAAAATTTTTCTAAAGATACGAGAGTATGACATTTAATATTGTTATTTGCCAACCAAAAACTAATGCCTTAAAATACAAACCGGAAAATACAAAGCCTCTTTGATAAATAACAAGTCAAGCCATCCCATCTTCAGAGTAAATATTTATTTACATATTACGAAAAGATTTTTCATTTTACGTTCTATCAAGGAAATTCCGGTTAGTTTGTTTAAAGGTAAATATTAGGTTTCAAAATGTTGTTTTAATTAAATGTATTTTGGTAAAATTTTGTAAGCTATTGTGCTATGCTAAATTTGTATATAGTGAAAGTAAATATTATAGGCGGAGAACTAGCAACGACAAAGGGAATGTATGTATATATATATATATATATCATATATATATATATATATATATATATATATATATATATATATATATATATATATATATATATATATATATATATATATATATATATATTATATATATATATATATATATATATAATATATATTATATTAATATATATATTATACAGGGTGTCTTAAAAAGTGTGACGTCGGGATGGTGCATTTTTTTAAATGGAATGCTCTGTATTTTTTTGTATATTTAGGTACCTCTTGTGGTCATCTATTTTCCTCTAAAATTTTGTAAACATCGGTTTAGTGATTTCAAAGAAAAAAATAAAATATAAAAAAACTGTTTTGCACCACTGAATTTAAAAATGAATAAAAATACCAATAGTGATTGATTAATAGAATTAAACCAGAAACTTATTAAGTAATGTAATATCAATCGCTTAGGTCATGTTTGGTTAATTTGAACTGTACAGGGTGTCCTAAATTTAGTGCCAAACTTTTTAAATTTTAAAGCACTTTTTTTTAGGTCGTTAAATGCAGAATTAAAAAACAAACATTATTCTAAATATAACCTCATCAAAATTCCTAACAGATTAAAATTTATTTCTTAAAAACTTATTTTGGCATCTATTTCAATAGTAATATCATAAAAAAAATGGTAGGTGGCTATGAAAAACAATTTATTGACATTAGAGTTTTCTTATAACGTTAATTATAACTTAAAAATTCGTTAAAGTTACATAAATGTTAGCCAAAAGGTATTACAAATTAAAAATTAGGTTTATTTAAGAATTTTTAAGTTAAATAAACTCCAATGTCATTAAATTGTTTTTCGTAGCCACCTATTATTTTTATTTAATGGTATTAATATTGAAATAGATGCCAAAATAAGTTTTTAACGAATAACTTTAATGTGTTAGGAATTTCGATAGGGTTATATTAAGAAAAATGTTTGTTTTTTAAGTCTGCAACTAAAAACCTAAAAATATACAGGGGCTCATATTTAAAATAAGAAAAATAAAGCGCTTTAAAATTTGAAGAGTTTGACACTAAATTTTACACCCTGTACAGTCAAATTAACCAAACATGACCAACGACTGATATTACTTTACTAATAAGTTTCCCGTTAATTTTATTAATCAAGCACTCTTGGTATTTTATTCATTTAAATTCAGTGGTCAAAAATTTTTTATTTTATTTTTTCTCTAAAATCACTGAACCGATGTTGACAAAATTTTAAAGGAAGATAGAAAAAAAATACAGAGTATATACCCTGTATAATCCAAATTATTTTCCTGAAATGCACCGTGGGTTAAAGGTAACGTCTGCAATGAAAATTTTACATTGAATAATAAATGAACTACTTAAGACGGGAGATGAGCTGCAGGACCCTGTATAGTGTCATTTAGTGTGTTGTGTAAAGCAACTTCTGAATGTTTTTGCGTAATACACCTACATGGCGAACAATAACATCTTAACCTGTCGATACTAAAATTTGTTGGTTTAAAATTACTTGACGAGATGGCGCTAGTTGCTTCTTACGTTTAGTTGTATTGAAGTACGATCGTTCTTAAGCTGGCTGCTTCGAAGTTCAAGGTGTCTACGGCCACAATCGGTGGACCATCCCCAACAAGGGTGAAACACTGTAATCGGATTGGCTGGACCCGGGGGTTTTCGATTTACTTGGAGGCCTCGTAATTTTAAACCAACCAAGCTTAGTAGTCATACCTAACAGGACTTTTAATCTTTCTTTTCAGTTGATTAAGGAGCCTATATGCCCAAAGAAACTCTAGCTGATTTATATACGAATGATATGTATATATATAAAAAATTTTTTTTTTTATATATATATATATATATATATATATATAAAATATATATATATATATATATATATATATATATATATATATATATATTTTATATATATATATATATATATATATATAATATATATATATATATATATATATATATATATATATATATATATATATATATACAGTAAAGCCACGTACTGCGAACATAGGAGGCTCCTGGACAATTTTGGATGTACCCAATTCTAAAATACCAATAATAGTTTTGTGGCTTGCATCTCAACTTCCGTCTCGTTTTCCGTGGCGCTTTTGGTTAGGACTGGTGGGGAGTGCGGTGATAAATTCGGAAGAATTATCTGTCCAGTTTATTTGTTTACTACGTTTTTATTTTCAGTAAGAGGATGCAGTGTTTATAGGCAAGTGCAGGAGCTAGCTAGCGTCAACCGACTTCGATCTGATTTCTTATCAGTCATAAATTTAAAATAAGTTGCTTAGAGACCGCAACGTTTGCTGCTTAAAAACAAACAGTTTTTCTAATAAAATAAAATAATTTTTCAAATAAATAATGGAACGTAGAAGATATTTTTAAGAAAAAATTAATGTGCATTCATAGAATAAAAAAAGAAAAACTCTTTTTCAAGTTATCAAAGATGATCAAAAAACCACCTTTTGAGCCAAACAATAACCAAGATTGTCATAAAAACGCCTTCTGACATTTGCTAATGTTAAGGTAATAATCCTAATTCCCAATTCCCAATTTGTAATTGCAATTCTTGTAGATTATTAGCCCTATTCTCCTGAAACCATAAATTTATGATTTTACGTGACCTCGAGAAAAAAATCAGTAGGTGAGACCATGAAGTGAAAATGTCGATTCATCAGTAAAAACAATGTTT
>JAHBCN010016146.1:0-20002 GCA_019359885.1 Listronotus oregonensis
AAAAAGAGGCATGGTTCATAAAATCATAAAAGTTATGATTTCCAGATAGTAAACAAATACAGAATTTATGACCAATTTATTGATTTATTTTGATAACCCGTGGTATTGCCCAGGCTCTGTTATTAAGTACAACAATTCCTGGAACAAAACTGTTCAATTTTATATTCTGCTTTTATTTAATAAACTGTGTAAACATAAAAGATAACAGGGAAAACTTAAGGTAGTTCACTCGTAAAACTGCTTTTCTTAAGAAATAAAAATATAGGGTTAATAAAAGTGTCTTTTATCTTATTGAAAAAAATAACAATTTTTGTTTAATGTCTGTAAAACGAGATATTAAGAATCAAATTGTGCATAATTAACATTGTCGATATCTGTCACGTACAAGGAAGTTTTAAGGTGTATGGAAGCCCAATGCTATAGCCCATTCGATCAAAAAATGTCCAGCCCAGTATGAAAATAACTGTCAGAGTTGGCCCCGCCGATTCTGCGCAATACAAAATTCCACGAAATAGTTTAATGTGTTGCCTACTTACACACTGATAAATCAGTGTGTAGTTAGGCAACACATTATACTTTTATGAGAGCCGGAGTACCGTTTTTGGTGCAAGGGCGCGCGCGGCGCGTATGAAACTATATTCGCGCTGTACCATCAACCGTCGTCGTCTTATCATTCGTCATTTTCGTTGTGGTTTGTGCCCTTTGCGCCGTATTAGTTTCGATTGTTTTGCTGTGTGATTATATTTTGTGGTTGCAGAAGATTGTGTTTATTAAATGGTGACTATAATTTTGTGTTTATTGTTTGTTCCTTATAATATCGTAACAAAATGACTGAAGGTTGTATGGTTTTGTCTTGCAAATCCAAGGGTAACATACCGGCATTTTTTACTTTAGGTAAGTAGTTCTTATATTTAAATTAGGTGCTTCTTATAAGACGTAACGTTAGGTAACCGAATAAATAATGAATAATAGAAAATGAAAATTTCATAGGAAATAGCAGTGAAAAAAGTAAGGCAATCTTAACTATCTTTTAGATGATTTCCACAATGTTTGTGTATTTCTGTGGATTATTAAAAAGAAATAAGGTTTACATTCAGGTACTTTTATTTCATTTAATAATTTAGTACATTCTTTTAAAGGATCAAAATTATTAATTACTGGGCAGACCAGGCAAATTTTAATATATACAGGTCCCTCTAATTGAATGAAAAAAAGTACAATTTTATGCTAAAGTTCCTTTTTACTTTTTCTGTATTTGTTTAAAAAGAAATTAGATTTTTGGTTTCTTAAACTTACATTATTAACATTTTAAGCTCGACATACTGTAGACACATAATATTTAACGGATACTGTTACAATGGATACCTAGGTACCAAAGGTTACTAAACATTTTTAACCACTGTTATTCTGTCTCATGAATGTTTGTTATTAGTGAAAAGTATATGCCTAAAAAGCAGTTATAAAAATTTTCCCTTTTTAATGTACAACCAGAATCTTAAGATTAGATTAAACTCATTTACACTATCTTGCCCTCCTTTTATCACAAAATTGGTGATAAGTACATAAAACTATCATACAATGTTTGAAATTTATTTAAAAAAATCGTGTTTTTATTTATTTACAAAGATTTTTGGTAAAAATTCAAAACTCCAAAAAATATCGACCATTTAAATAGAAGGCTGTAAAGTGGAGCCATCTATTCTTTCCATATTATATCAGATGATATAAAATCCAATATTACACAATAATTTTAAATATTTTATGGTAGTATCGTTAAATAACCAACAATTTTGTGCAAAAAATTAAAAAAAACAGTGAATGCTTGAATTTAACATTTGATGATGTCAACTTTATAGATAGTAATAAAGAATTATGGAAGTCCGGCTCTGACCTACTATTCATTGCGCAAACTCCGCGGGGCCAATCCTCCCATTCCCGCTGCACTGCACGGCTGGACAATTTTGTTCTACAGTATTGGGCCTCCATATACCTTTAAACTTCCTTGGTCACGTATGAAAGCCATCCATTCATTACGGAATATCGCGAAAACGGTATTTACGATATTTTTTAAAAACTATGGCAATATAAATCAAATTATTAGAAAACAAAAAAACCTTAAATTTTTTGAACTTTTTGTTATAAAGATATTGATTTTTGAAAGTTTAGTAGGTCTGTTTGTTATTAAGAAATTATGTACACTATTTTATTATTTTTTTTACGTAATCGCCCTTATGAAGGGTGCATTTTAGAACTGGGGGGTTCCAAAAAGTGTAAAATAGTGCAAAATGTTAGTGAATTACGAACAGACCTCATGTGTTGTGTGTACAGTCTCCTAGAAAAATATTATTTTCAAGCATTGGGAACCTCTAACTTTTGTTTTTTAAAACAATTTATTACCTAAAAAGATAGATTTACTTCTTATAAGCTCACACGAATTGACAAATAAGCATAGGTCGAAAATTCATTGAAAGTCATAAATTTAATAAACTAAAAAGTTATTTTCGTTTATTTTACTACGAATACTCCAACACACATAAGCTAATTTCCAAAACGTGTTTTCCTTGAATAACTTTGATTTCCACTTGTAACACGGAAATTTATTACTATCAGGTTTTTGGACTTGAGTCAATTTTTTTCATTCAGAAACGACGAATCAAAGTTCAAGGCCTATTATTATTAAAGTATGAACACATCACGTTTTTTACGTTGAAAAATTGGTTACTCTGGCAATTCTACAATTTTTCATTCCCTCTTAATTTTTTTGCTTTTTATTTTGAAACCTTTTGCTTTGTACACCTGCAATTCCCGAATTATTGTTTAAATGTAGTAAATAAGGGTAAGGTGCATGTTGTGTGATGTAAAACATTTATTTAAAAACACTGTTAAAATTACAGCTATTTTGGTTAAGTATTTTGTTATTTTGTTAATGAATAAAAATGGTGCAAGTAACATACTTTTCGAATAATGGTGTTAGTAATTTAACTTTTTGTGCGGAAATAAACGAGGGCGCCTAGAGCTGTAGTGTACCAATTACTTGTAATGAGTTTAACATGTCATATCAAGACGGCTCCTAGGGAAGAAGAAGAAGAACATGTCTTATCGGTAAATAATTTGATCCTTGGTGCGGGAGTAAGTGTATGTGTATTTCTATTCCCAAGATGGAAAACATTTTTGGGGGCCCAGTGGCTTTTTGTTAATTAAATAATTTTCCCCCCAAGTCAGGAAGACAACACTTATGATTATTGTATTATCTCTTAAGGTTTAATTACTGTGCAAAAATATCCCGAATATATAAATAAGTAAATGTTAAATAAAACAATTAAGCTGTCGTCTTTATTGTGAAATAATTAAAAATTAACTAACAATAATATTGAAAAGACCTTAAAGATTTTTAAAATTTAAATAAATGTTTTTTATAAATTAAATACACAAAGTGTAACCAAAAGTTGTTTTTTAAAAAATATACGCAGAACCTAATAAATATGTTGGTCTGTGTTTTAATCCCCTGCTCGTTTATGTAAAATCAAAAGGTGTTTATGCAAAAGTTCTTTATATAGAACAGGTAAAGAGACTGTTTGTTAACTTTTGCTAAACTGTTTAAGCTTTATTTTTATTGAAAAAAAAAACACTACAAAATTTTAAATAAGTCTTAAATAATGTTAACTATCAGTGCTAACCGAAGGTAAAGTTACCTGAAAATAAATAACCTGGTTTTAACCTGAAAATGCGTCAATGAAAAGCCCCATAAAACTTAATCGGAATTAGGTTTTCTAACGTCATTGATTAAATTAGTAAATGTAATATTTTAAAAGCCCAAAGTTTCTAAACTATTTTTCAAAATAAATAAGTAACATTTGCATTCATTTAACTCAGAGGTTCCCAAACTTATTTCGTCTAACACAAACTTTTAAAATCAGTTATTTAGTAGCGCCCCCCATTTTTTTTTCACCTTAAAAATCTCAATAACGTATTAGTCTCGCCTGGAGTTGAATTAAACCTATATTCTAAACGAGACTTTTCTTACCAGAGAGAGCAATAATAATGCAACTTTACAATATTAAGAGTACCTTTTATGAATTTAATTTTATTAAAAATTTACAATAATCAACATTGAGAAATAATAATTCAACTTTACGGTATTAAGAGTATCGGAGTAGCGGGCGGAGTGGCGGGAGGGCGAGCGAGTGCGATGCGTGCGTGCGGCGGAACGTTACGTCAGCCGTCGATCGGTCGCGAGCCTCGGCTGTGTATTTGTGATTTGTCCCTCCCCACACCTGTATTCCTCAAAAACGGACCGCACGAACGTTGTAGTAATAATTGCATAAATAAATCGTACAATATTTGTTCGCGCCAAACGTGAGTTATAATTGAACCTTCTAATTTCAATTTTATTTTTTCTTTATTTTTACTAGATTAGGTACAAAAAACCTGCATTCGGTAAGTGCTTAGCTTGGCTGCAACAATAGATACCTATTTTTAATATGTCTTTTGAGGTAGGGACCTCACCTGCGACACTTGAAGACGCATTCAAAATAATAAATACTTTTATAATATATTTTTAGGTTATATTTATACAGTAAAATAGGATATAAATATAAAATAATAAATAAATGTTGTGTAGTATCACTAAGATCCCATCTAGTTTAGTTTTGAATTTATTAAAAGAAAAATACTTATTTTAATGTTTAAAGGTACTCAGTTTGCTTATTATGGGCAGTCAAATTTGGATTTATTTTAAATGTTAGAATATGTAAGCTCAAACTGCAAATACAGTAAAACTTGTGTTAGCGGACAACCTTTTATATCGGCCACCTGTGTTATCGACCACTTTTAAGCTAACAAAATTCTACTTTATAGGGAAAATTTCCCTATATAAATACCCTTAAATAATGGACACCCTTATAAAACAGCCACGGCCAGACAAATCTCAATTTTTATAACCTATTTTTTAGGTAAATTAACCTTTTTATATTGGCTGGAATTTCCCCTGGGCTAATTTGTATTTTATTATTTTATGATTGTATTCTGGAAATTTTAAAGGTAAAAATACCCAACAATATTATTTCTGGCCAGGTTCAAATAGCAATAGTGGCTATATAGGGGGGATTATTTTACATTATATTTTTAGTTGTGTCTTAAATCGATAAGAATAAAATTATCGTGTTTGGAATCGAAAAGTGTTGTATCATGTCGTTAAAACGAAAAGGTTGGTCACTAAAGGAAAAAATTAATTATCGAGGAAAGTGAAAGTACGCTTTGAGTTCGCGAAAACTGATAAAAAGTTTGCGCTTGAAAAATCTCAAATAAGCTTAACTAAAACAAATTTTTGAAGAAGGTGTTAACTTAGAATAAAAGAGGAAATTCCCGAAGTCGAGTCGGGAGGATTTGCAGTAGATCAGGTTTTCTACAATTGATTCTGCAAAGCAAGAGGTAAAGATGTTCCAATATCTGGACCTTTAATTAAACAAAAAGCACTTGAGGCAGCCAATTTATGAGTGGAAAATTTTGTAGCCTCGAATGGTTAAACAACTGTTACCTGGCAATTTTAAGGGCAAAAATACCCAACAATAATATTTATGGCCGGGTTCAAATAGCATTAGTGGCTATAGGGGTATTATCTTCACATTATATTTTTATTTGTGTCTTAAATCGATAAGAATAAAGTTATCGTGTTTGGAATCGAAAAGTGTTGTATCATGTTGCTAAAGTGAAAAGGTTGGTCACTAAGGGAAAAAATTGATGTTATCGCGGAAAGTGAAAAGTACGCTTTGAGTTCGCGAAAACTGGCTAAAAAGTTTGCGCTTGAAAAATCTCAAATAAATAATATCATCAGGAATAAAGCTTAACTAAAACGAATTTTTGAAGAAGGTGTTAACTTAGAATAAAAGAGGAAATTCCTGAAGTCGGGAAGATTTGCAGTAGATCAACTCTTCTACAATTGATTCTGCAAGAGGTAAAAATGTTCCAATGTCCGGAACGTTAATTAAACAAAAAGCACTTTAGGCAGCAAGCAATTTATGAGTGGAAAATTTTGTTGCCTCGAATGGTTGAACAACTGTTACCTGGCAATACTGGCCACCCTTCTATAAAGGGCAATTATTCTTAATTTTATGGTGGCCGTTATTGACAAGTTTTACTGTAATAAGTTATCTGCCCAAAAAAATCATTTGAAAGTAATAAGTTAGGTTTTAAGCTCGGTATAAACCCAAATTGCATGCAAGATATGATCTTTCCCGATGATATACTATAAAAGTAATATGAAATTTTATTTAATTTAGTTTAGAGTAATTACCCAGTTAGTGAACATTAGGTTTTTAGCTTAAAAAAGGATCATAGCACTACTTCCAGATAGCCCGGGATAGAATAATGCGTGGGAGCGACGAGGAATTTCTATTGACATTTACAACGTGCGACTTTATTAGGTACTCACAAGTCACAATGGAGCGTTGGGCATAAGAGTTTTGCTCAACCGAAGCCATTTTCAAAAGTGGTAAATCGTACGGAGCAGCTCGTAGCTTTTGCTCTTTGTATATTATTCGTTGACCAAGAGATGTCCCGAGTGTAACTTTAATAAAAAAATGCGTAGCAAACTTCCGCGTAATGAGTTTTGCCATCGACCAATCTATTCTCGCCGGGCCCTACGCCTACTGTTTTAACCGAAGACAATATCCGATGTGTCTGTACCCAAGTTAACTGTACATACGACAATTTACTATGTTTTGCAAAATACTTTTCTTAAAATAATTCTTGGGTTCGTAGGAGTTTCTCGTCAATTCCTTGACAAACCAGGAGTTTTATTTTTTATTTTTCGTATTTCCTCATTCATGATCAACCAAACGAATAAAACCAAAAAATATGTAGAAATTTTATGAAAAATGCAGATTATTTAGTTAACAGTAAACTAGATTTGAAAATGCAAGACAAAAAATTATTTATGAAAAATGTTGGTGAGTACGACAATTTTGAATAATATTTAAGTTAAAAATAACCTGATAACACTACCTTAATCGACTCACCCTTTAGCCAAAAAAGTCAGTAAGGCTATAAAAATTTGTAAGCATACTGCAAAAAATACGTATAGGTACAGTATTTATTTATATATTTTTAAAAGCAATAAATGCAATAACAAAGTAAATAAATCACTTAAATAAAGTTAAAATTGAATAAATACATAGAGTGTCGAGTTCTCCTTAATCGGCTATGTCTTTGGCAGTACAATTTTCTGTACCATTTAAAAGAATCTTCTTTGACCCATTAATTACAAATTTTTTATGATTAGAAACCACTATGGCACTTTGATGCACTAGGCAAAAGCAATTTTTCAAATAAGTTCTGTTATAAAAGCACTGATTTTCATTTTATTATGCAAGCCAGTTTACGGCATGAATGCAACTATTTTTTTGCTCTTGGCAGCATACGAAGAACCATAAAAATATCTAGCAGAAGGTTTTAATTTTCCGAAATGAATCCAGCTTAAAGGATCACAATGTTAGATTCGTAGGGTTTTCTCAATTCGTTAACTAACTACGAATTTTATGTTTTATTTTTAGCTGCTAAAACCATGTCGACAATTAATTATAAAACTTCAAAAATCAAACGTGTCAATGCAAGTGATAACTGTAGCAACTTATTGTGCGAATTTACCTTAAATTTATATACTTTAATTATTTTTATAATATAAAAATGATACGTAAAATTTGAGTTCCAACATAAAACTAAAACTGGTCATCTCCGCGTTCTCGGGGCTGCTGCGTGAAGAGAGACGCACAAGGTCAAAAGCCAAGTGATATTCGATGCAGCAATTCTTCTTTTTTTAGTTATTTTTTTACGCACTGCGGAGCACAAAAATTTAGGTCAATTAGCTCAAACCTAGTAATATTTTTCGCGATCAGGCCCATAAGAACTGTTAGAGTTACGCGACCTAAGGCTCCCTGGTTGACGGATGGAATAAAGATTGTAATGAAACAAAGAGATAATGCACTAACACAATATAAGGCCAATAAGACGGAGGAAAACTGGAACAATTACAAGCGATTAAGAAATGATACACTTATGAATATTCGGCGGCAAAAGAGAGCTCATATTGGTCGTGTGTTGCTAGGGTAACAGCGAAAAACTGGCAAGCTTTGCGAGAACTATATAGGAGGTAGCAAGAATGTTAATACCGAAGCACTTTGGATGCAAATAAAATAAATGAATATTTTAATTCCGTTTTTACGAATGGTGACTGTAGTGAGATGGTGGCTTATTACAAACGATCAAAATAATTCTTTCAAATTTTCTTTGAGATTAGCTATATCGATATATATATATATATTATAAAAGAAATAAAATATAAATGCATATATTTCATGGAATTAAAACCTTGTTTAAAAGATAAAGTATTGCTGCCCTTTTTTTTTTCCATACTCACCCATATCGTTAATGTCTGCTTAGAAAATGGATATTCTCCTAAGGCGTGGAAGGTCTCGCGCATTCAACCGGTTCCCAAAAATAGTTCACCAGAGGGTTTTTCGGATTTGCGTCCAATAAGTCGGCTGTCGGTACTGTCCAAGATATTGGAAAAAATAGTCTATAGCCAAACTAACGCTTTTTGTAGCGTAGTGTTATTCCCAATCTGCAATCTGGCTCCACAGAAAAGCACAGCACTGCTACGGCACTTGCCAATGTTTTGGACAATATCGTGGCCGATATGGATGCGGGAATGGTTGCGTCCCTCGCTTTGCTGGATTTTTCGAAAGCTCTCGACACTTTAAACCATAAGCTGCTTTGTGCCAAGCTTGCCCACTACGGATTTGATGACATTGCGGTAAAATTTTTGAGTCCTACCTTTCCGAAAGGTCACAGAGTGTGGTGCTGCAGGAGCAAATGTCATCTCTATTGCCTGTAGTTTCAGGTGTACCGCAAGGTTCGATACTGGGTCCGCTTCTGTTTTTGATATACTCGGCAAATATTTTGAAAGGTATAGAGATTGGTTCTTATCAAGCATATGCTGATGATATTCAGTTAAAATATAGTTATCTCCCTTATGAACATCATATTGCTGAGTATAACATAAACAGAGAGCTAAATATTATAAATGATCTATCAAGGAAACATAACCTTTTATTGAACCCTAAAAAGACACAGGTTCTCTACTTTGGTGGGGTCAAGGCTGCTCGCCTTAGCGAAAAGGTGAACATAAATATTAATGGACAAACTGTGCCGGAGGTAAAATCAGCAAAATCGTTAGGGGTCGTAATAGATGGTGGTCTTAAATTTGATAAACATGTTAATTCCCTCATCAGAAAGGCTTACTGCAATTTAAGAATTATACATGCCAATCGGGAGATTCTGTTCCAAAACTTAAAGTCATGCTTGTTGAAACCCTGGTACTTTCATTTTTTAATTACTGTTTATTCGTTTATGGTCCGTTTTTGACTTTGCATATCGGCGGAAGGATTCAACGGGTTCAAAATTCATGTTGTCGTCTTGTGTGTTCCCTGCGCAAATTTGATCATATATCAAAAAGTATCAGGGATTTGAAATGGCTAAATATGGCAAATAGAAAACGGTTGCAGTTTGCCGTTTTCTTGCATAAAATTATGACCTCCATAATAGAACTATACACAATGGAAGTATGTTGGCGGTACCGAGATATTTGACGACTTTGTTTCGGAGTGGCTTTACTTATCAGGCTACAAATCTCTATAATAAATTACCAAACGATATTAAATCTTTGAGTGTTGAGGCTTTTAGGAGGAGATACCGAGCATTTTTTTTCAATCACAGTAGTTTTAGGCATCCGCATATTGTTCTTTAGTTGCTTGAATGTGTGTGTTTAAGTGTGTGTATTTGAGCATTTCTTAAATTTACTTATATTATCTTATTTTTATTTATTAGTTATATTTGTAATCTGTTTGCCATTTTTCTTTATTATTGTGAAAACTCCAGCCTGTTGGGGTTATATGGTGGAGTAGCCGATTACTAATTGGCTAAATATCGCCCTAATATGGTTGGCTGTAATAGGGTTAATTTACAAATCTCATCTTATAGATGTAATATACCTAACTGTGTTATTATAACCTTATCACTTAATAAAAGACGATTATTATTATTATTATTATTATTATTATTTACACTTAGAAGGCTATGTGAAGAGGCAAAACTGGGCAGCGATTAACCAAAGGAAGTTACATAAAAGAAATAGTCCAGAAGTGACTATTTCTTTTATGTATGACTTCTGTCCAATAATTTATTGTGACTAATAAACCCGCATATTGTACTTGTCAATTAAGATCTAGCCCCACTCCCCCATATCATTCTTTGACGCGTTATTTAAATTTAAAATTAGAAGTTTTTCACTGATCACACTGTATTTATACTCAAACTCATTACTTCTGTATAAAAGTCCAAGCCCTGTCCTGTCTTTTAAATTATTACTAAATTTCTATAATTGTAAAGTTATTTAGTGAAAATAATTTTAATATGTGGCAAAATGTATAAAATTATTCAATTTATGACATTCAATGCTAATATAAAATAGCAAGGTTTATATTCCACGACAGAAAATGTATTTAAATAATATGTAGTTTAATTGCATTTTAAATAAAATATAACTTAAAAAGACCGCGCCAGATGCAATAAGCAATTTTAAATGTGAAGGTCAAAATGGTAAATATAAAGATAATTGAAATTAATATATTTTTAATAACAGAACTGCGTATAATGTGTATAATATGAACAGGCAAAGCATCATAAGAATGGAGACCAGGTTGAACCTGAGTATGTTTTTACTGATATTTTCCCCACCATAAGAGTTGTGAACCCTTTTTTCTTGTATGGACGTTGACCTTTTTCCTTACATACAAATAACGCTAAAATTTTTTTCTAATTTTCATTCCCCCTTTGTCTTCTTTTTATCACCGTTCCACACACCTGTTAACCCTGAGAAAGCTAAATAAAAAAAAACAATTATTAAATAAAAAAAAACAGTTACAAATTGTCCCTGTCTTCTCATTAATATAAACAGCTTCTTAATAACTAAATTATGGTAACTATAAATTATTAGTACAAAACATTTTTAAAAACAAGCTTTTTGCATGTAGGTACTTAAAAGAAAAAAAACTTTAAATTAAATCAAACTCTTCTTGGTTTTGGTCTTGCTGCAAGAGTCTTGCTGGTCTTGCTTTTTTTGGTAGTAATAATTTAAACTAACCAATCTTAAATAAAATATATATTTTCTTAATACTTACAAATAAATAAAGATGAAGACTATATTTTTTGCTTTAAAATTTTAAAATATACCAATTTTAACCTTACATGTACATTTAAATTATTTGATTAAAAAGGATATTTTAAATGTAGGGGTTTATTTTTTTATAGCGCTTCATTTTAGTGATAGGAAATATTTAAATTTTCTTTGAAGAAGCAGATAAAATTACAATACTGAGTATTCTGAGGGCAGAAAAAAACTTTTAATTTCAACCAGATGTGAAATTTCCATGAAAATGATTCTGATATGTAAACATTGGTTTCTAATTAAAAAAAAAGGTATTTAGGAAGCTTTTCAGTTCAAATAAACTTTCTATGTTCAAATTAGTCAAACATTTGCCGTACAAAGTTTGTACAAATACTTTATAAACATTCTGCATATACAAGGTGGTTCGATAGTGCGACTAAGATCGATACATCCGAAACCGTTCATAATGGTAAAAAACTGGATATACAAAAATTATAGAAAAAAGGGCGTAAAATGTAAAATTATTTTCTATTTCAGAATTTTCTAAAAAATCCACTACCACTCAAGAAAACTTTCTTATTTTTAGCTTTTAACCTAAAATAGAAAAATTATAGCAAAAAATTCATTTTAAAAAATCGCTTCCCTGTATATTATGCTGGAAATTCTTGAACTGTCATATAGGTACAATGTCGACGTAGATGGATTTTTATATATCATTTTCGGTTTTGACCTTCCTATATAAAATGACAAATATATTTTTTTATTAAACCATTACTTTTACATTTATATCTTAGTTTAAAGGAGCAATCTAATGATGCCACTTCTTACAGTGTGGCACAAAAATAATGTTTTCCTGGATTTTGGAAATTTTTGATCCAGTAAGTGGCATCACTAGATACCTAATTTAAAAAAAAAACATTAGGAATAAGTAAGTAATTTTCAGCTTCTATAACTTTTGTACTTTGTTTTTCTCTGTCGTAAACGGTTTTGGAGATATCGAGCTTTGTCGGACCATTGAGTCACAATCTTATTATTTTTGAAACATGTTACTGAATCTACTGGTTATCGTTTTTAGATAATTTTATTAAAAAACGAAGTGATCGATTTAATTATTATTTTATTAAAAAAACCTGTTACTCATAAAATAATCGCCTTTTTAGGCAGTTCTCGACACATTTTTTGTCATGTCTGTATGAAAACCTCTGTATATTGGATATAAAAATTGAATATTATAATTAAAAAAAAAGTCTTGCACCCCTCGGTCTTGGTCTTGGTCTTGCATACCCCGGTCTTGGTCTTGGTCTTGCAAGCGAGAAGGCGGTTTTGGTCTTGGTCTCGGTCTTGGTCTTGTTAACCAAGACCAAGACCGCAAGACCAAAACCGGTCTCGCTCATCACTAGTTTTATTTGATATCCATATCATGAGGGTGCATAAAAAACACAGTCCACCACCTTTGGGAGTACGCCATATTTGATTTAGAGGGACGTGCTTCTTAGCAAATCCTTTTATTTGATTTCATGGGAGTGCTCTTCCGCCATGTTGAGCGCTCTGCCATATTGGAAGGATATGACCAGAACAAACATACATACATACATACATAAAAGCTTAAAAAATAAGATTTTTATGCCATGAAAAATTTCTCAAATCTGGTTTGTGTTAAGCGCTCCTTTAAAATCTTTATTTTTAGGAAATGATGGGCTACGGTAAAACCCCACGATGCTAAATTTCCTTTATACTGATTTTATAAACTTTACTTTAGCCATGTTTATTTGGTAAATTCGTTTACAATTTAAAAATCCATCTGTAATAATCACGCATTATTTAAAAATTTCAATTATTCTAAAACTATTGCAATTTTTTAATTGTCGGCCTGATCAATTTACAGGATGCGTCAGCATAAGTTCCTTTTTTCAAAACTTAATAAAACGCATTGTATGAATCAGAAATTTTTAATTTGGTTTTTACAGTGTTGGTACATACCTAAAGTTTGTTTTACATAGCTTTGAAGAGCAAATCACGTAGGTCACGTCCCCCATTCTCGATACACTGAGTAAACCGATTTCTGGCGCGGCAGCATAACTTTATTTTTTGATCAGGGGCTATTTGCAATGGCCGGCACGATCTCCTGATTTATCCGCTTGTGGTTTTTTTCTATAGGGTTTTTTGAAATCCCGTGTTTATGTGAACCGTCCAAGGAGCCTTCAAGATTTAAAAAACAACATCCAGGAAGAAACTTCCAACATAACGCCTGCTATGCTTGAAAGAGTCATGAGAAGCGCCAGAAATCGGTTTACTCAATGTATCGAGAATGGGGGACGTCATCTACGTGATTGGCTCTTCAAAGCTTTGTTAAACAAAACTTTGGGTATGTACCAACATTGTAAAAACCAAATTAAAACCTTCTGATTCATATAATGCGTTTTATTAAGTTTTGAAAAAAGGCAGTTTTGTTGCCGCACCCTGTATAATTTAATTTACAGTTTATTTACCAAGTACAATACTGAGAGAATATCTATATATACATTAACATCTTTACGAGTGCTCTGCTGCCCCAAATTCAAAATCAAAGAGGTTGCAGCTTGCAATTTTAACTTCATAGGTCAAGATACTTAAACTTCAATTAATTAAAAGATTATTTATTGCAGAATTATCTTTCGCAGATGGCAATTAGTTTTAATGTTGATGCATCAAAGAAAATTACTTTGTAGTTTTTTAAAATTCTTTCCTAAAATATATAGTGTCAAAAAAACGCAATTTTTTAAAACTACAAGCTTTTCGTAAAATTTTATAAACAATTAAATTAAATCTGGTAAGTTTTTGAGAGTAGTTGACCATGTCTGCGAGTGAATAACTTTGGTTTAATCCCAATTCCAATAAGAGGTATTCAATAAACCACAACTAACCATAACGTTTCGGTTTGTATCTATTTTTAACCGTTTTCAAGTGATAACCAAAAACGACTCTTATACTATTCGTTGTTTACTAAAGCTTAAACGATTTTTTACGGTTTAACAATGGCTACCGTACAATCGGAATGTCGATACTAGGCTTGCTAAATACCTCCTAGTTGTTTACAATTGTTGCAGCTTCTATATTTTTTTTCCAGTGGGTTTGTTTATAAATAATTTTTACTTCTAACCATTGTATGCAGGGTGTTGCTTTGAGCATGCATGTTCGGCAACCATCAACCTCGACGCTTTACCTTGTTCCGTATATTCTTTAACTATAATTTCAAGTGGGGGGTTTCCCCAATGTATACTTTACGAAACTCAGAGAAATTATTATTTATTTAAAGTATTGCTGTTCCTTCTTGTCGCAATAAGAACACACCTTATGGTCTAGGAGCTACAGCCGAAAGATCATCGTCATCAGTAATATGAAGTTTCTCCCGCAAAACATGTTTTGTACATTTTTTTAATTTCCACCAGTGGCGTTCGTACGGAATTTGTCTTGCCTATTTTGGCAGATATTGACGGTACGTCACTGATTTCTCTTAAAATAAATAATATTTTTGAAATCCCCAATCATTTATTAGCAAAGTTGATCACTTAATTTTTTTCAAACCGATGCACGGTTTTCTCTTAAAAAAAATAAAAACCGTTTCTCTGCATAATCATAACAATAATGGTAAACAATATCACCATGCAAAGAAATATCTAGATTTAATTTTTCTAGGTGAAAACCGTGCGTCGGACTAAAAAAAATCAAGAGATCAAAACTGCTCATACGTTTTTTAGTTCGACGCATGGTTTTCACCTAGAAAAATTAAATATAGATATTTCTTTGCATGGTGATATTGTTTACCGATATTGTTATAATCATGCAGTAAAATGGTTTTTATTTTTTTAAGCGAAAACCGTGCATCGGATTGAAAAAAATCAAGTGATCAACTTTGCTTACAAATAATTGGGGATTTCAAAAATATTTTTTATTTTAAGAAAAATCAGTGACGTACCATTAATATCTGCCAAAATAGGCAGGTCAAATTCCGTACGAACGCCACTGGTGAAAATTTAAAAAATGTTGTACACTAAAAAATGCCCCTTAATACATAGTACATGTATGCCAAATTTTATTAAAATATCTAAAGTGGTATTACTGATATTAATAATAAATGATTTATTTTTTGAAAATTTTACCAGGCTGTATCTTAAAAGTTAGGACGTTTAGGACATACGTTCATATAAAGTTTTCTTCTTAAAATGATCCCAAAAATGTTCCCCCTTAAATATTGACATTCAATTAAAAAAACCTGTATAAACTAAGCGCTTGGGATAATTTGACACCGTTTTACTGTTCTCGGTATCCACCTAAATGTATGGTTTTGTTGAGTCTGGTTTAGGTTAGGAGTTTTTTCTCTTGTTGCGAATTAGTCGATTGCTTCTTTAATCAGTCTTTCATTGTATAACCATTCAGCTTAAGATTCCTAGTTATTTTAGTAGTTTTTCTTGTTACATGCGCGGATAATGCGTATGACCCCTTATTTCGTTCCGTTGAAGTGTATGGAATTTTGTGTAAATATGGTGAGAAGGTTTTCTGTAGACTAATATAGTCCAAGAAAATAGGTCGTGAAATACGAATTTGAGGTTAAAACTTGAATTTTTGATAGAAGTTACTTTGGAAAATCTAAAAACGAACTGCAATTTTTGAATTCACCCCCGGAAGGGGTGAAAAAAATAAAAGTGTTTTTTTTGAGATTTTGAGGAAACGGTAAGTCCCAGGAAAAAAGTTTAAAATAAAAGTTGTAGAACGTGAAATTCTACATGAAAATGATTATATAACTTTTTTTTCTAAAATTAAAATTAACTGAGATAGGGTAGCTAGAAGCTAGGGAATGATAAAAGCAACTTTAAAAAATAATAAATTATTGGAAAATTAAAAAACTCATAGTTTTTTTTTTAAATTATTTATATAATTAACAACTTTAATTCTACAGAAAAAAAATCTCTAAAATTAAAGTTGTGAGTTTGTCAGTTTTTTAATTTTCCAATAATTTATGATTTTTTAAAGTTACTTTTATCATCCCCTAGTTTTTAGCTACCCTATTTTAGTTAATTTTAATTTTAGGAAAAAAAGTTATAATCATTTTTATGTAGAATTTCACGTTCTACAACTTTTATTTTAAACCTTTTTTCTAGGACTTACCGTTTCCTCAAAATTTCAAAAAAAACACTTTTTAATTTTTTCACCCTTCCCGGGGGTGAATTAAAAAAAAAATACAGTTCGTTTTTAGATTCTTCAAAGTAACTTATATCAAAAATTCAAGTTTTAACCTCAAATTCGTATTTCACGACCTATTTTCTTGGACTATAAGGTTTGTATATGTCCATTATGTCGTTTAACTAGCACATCGTATACCAATTTAAAAATAAAGATAATGGAAGTTTAAAATTGTAGTGTTATGAAAATCACACCATTGCCTAACACGTTTAAGGAAACGTAAGAGAATTGTTGAAGAGTTTCATTTTTATAAACTTTATGGTGTACAAAAATGTATAACAATCCGGTCCTGCTTTTGCCTTAACTGTTATTTATAAATTTACAATTTTATTATTGTTTTTTGCTCTAAATCCCAGACAAAGAAGCAGTAGCTTGCAGCAGTTTACGCTTTTAGCTTTAAAGGTCAAGATAGTTGATCTTAAATTAATTAATAAATTATTTATTGCAGATTTATCCACTGCAAATGGCAATAAGTACCATCGCATAAATCAGCGCAAAATAAATTTTGGTGTTTATTTATAAAATTAATTTTATTGCTTGCAATTAGGAGTCTAAAAAATAAAGTATTTTTAATATTGCAAACTATTCCAAAAATTTCACAAATAACTAAATAATTGATGTTATAAACCGTTAAAATTTTGGGTTAAAATTACACAATTATTTATTGTCAAAACATGTTTTTTTGTTACAGTAAAAGCTTTTTATTCGGGTATATTTTCCGTAAATATGCCACGAATATAGAAACCGTGAATATGGAATGGTAATTTATATTGGATTATAGGGGATACGTTCCTAGGTAATAAAATAAAAAAGCAAGTAGATAAAAAAATGAATTTAATTGAAGTTTTTAACCATATTGATTAAATACTATCTTCAGGCTTAGACAATGGTTTAAAGAATTTTGTAATTTTTGCTTGGCAGTTTTTAAAAGCTCCTTCAATTCAGAATGATATTCAGCACTGGCCTTAGCAATTTGCCTCTTAAAAATAAGACTTCGTACTATAGGCGGATCAATTTTAATAAAGAAATCACAAAGCTCATTTGCCATTCTTAAACCTTCATTAAGATTTTTTAAATTAAATGTCACGTTTCCCGTGTTTGTTCGTTTGTTGAAGCCTCTTTTTCAATAGGCTGTGAATTTAACATTTCCTCCAAGTCGGTTTCAGTCAAATCTTCATCTTGCGATTCAAGCAACTTCTGAATGTCACTTGATTTTATGTGTTCGAACTCATCTCGTCCTATTCCATTCGCAATTTCGGCTATTAGTCCATTTGACGACGAGTTTACAAAGGATATTCGGTTGAATACCTGCATATTGGAATCCTTTTAATCAATGTGTATGTACCGATGAACCAATTAGATCCGCGAAAAAAGAATCTTTAGCCGCGAATATAGGAATTGGGTCGTATTTTTTAATCCGTAAATAGTGAAAACGCAAATGAAGAAAGCTCGAATAAAAATATTTTGTTTTTATCGCAAGATCAAATCCAGTAAGCAGAAGAATATAACCAGTAGTCATCAGTATTTTCACCGAAAGGTGCCTCGAATGATTTTTATTTGTTCCAAAAAAAAAAAGATATCTAGCGCGTTAAATTGTATTATTACCAATAAATACTGTCATTTAAAGGTGTTGACTTAAAAAAAAACATAATATAACGCTTGTCAATATTTTATAGCGTAGTTTTATGTGAAATCGCAAAATATTATTAACAGTGTATTAAGGTTTCGAAAGTTTTTTAATACACATCACTAAGTTTTAAAGTCGGCATCGCCCTAATCGTGCGGGTTCAAAGGTCACCATACATAGGAATCAAATTTAAAAAATCAAAGACTACCAAAATATTATTTTCATGAGCGTTTGAGACTTTGAGTTTGACATATTAGGTCGCGTATATGCGCTTAGGTTAAAACTCAACTTGACGTTTGGCGCATTTCAAATCATCTATGAGTGACAACGAAAACACTTTCCGGCTGTAATTTCTTTAATTTTTTAGTTAAGATTTTAAAATTTGCTATGGTTGGTAGATTGTCTAAATGGAATTTTTTTACATATTTTAAAAACATTTTGAATTTCCGAAATCAGCGAAAATATAACGGACTTAGGGTTTTTATATCAGATATATAAAAATATATGGAACATCCAGTATATTTCTACATATTTGAAAATATAGGTTACATTACAGATTCACTTAAATTTTTGGTCTTTGGCTTCTTCCGTTTGCACCCTTTTTCTTTTTTGAGAATAAGATTGTTTTTTTCACGTACAACCCCTTGCACTATTCCTAAACTAATTCCTGTACTTTAGCTACTTCTTCTTGTATATTAACAGGTGATCCTTTGTTTCCTTTTCCGTTCTCGATATAATTGATAAGACTAAATATTATTTTTTGGCTTGGTGATGTAGGAATCCATAAAAGGCTTTTCCTTTTTCATAATTTCCAATTTAAACTATTTAACTGACAAAGAAATGTCATCCATGAATATATAATTATTTGTATAAAGCCACTGGTATTTATTACTGTAGCTTTTTTTGTACGTTAAACGCCTGTCAGTATTTAAAATTTTCATAAATAATCCGGTAACCTTCTTTTACATTTTATTGTAAACCATTTCCTTAAAAAATTAAAATTTTTTTAGCATTAATTATGCTTCCTACCTATTCTATGTTATTGCTTTACTATTTATAATTAAACGATTTCATACGGTGCATTTGCCAAGTGCGATATTGACAGAATATCTATATTTACATTAATATTATGACTACTCCACCGTTCTAAATCTAAAATCAAAGAGACGCAGCGGCAGCATTTTGCGGTTTTAATTTTAAAGGTCAAAATAGTTGATCTTAAATTAATAAATAATTTATTTATTGCAGATTTATCTACCGCAGATGGCAATTAGTACCATTGCACCAATCAAGGAAAAATACATTTAACTGTTTATAAACATAATGGTCACATCTATCAGAAATAGTTTTTAAATATACTTAGGCTTAAAACTTAATATTAACGTACCGTGAGTGTCTTAGGTAAAGTAAGAGGTAGCTTAAAAAAATATCTCTACGGTCAGTGGGTTTCACAATCTTATTACTATAAAGATGAGACAAAAAAGTGGGAAGTTCGAAGCGTCTCGAGATGCATTATAAAGGGATGCAGGAGAAGATAAATTTAGTAGGCTATTTCTTCGTAGCAAAAGCTGTGTCAAAAAAGAGACAGATCGTGTGTGAAATAGAGATTGAATAATTTTTTAAGAGTGGGGTCATGACTAAGACAAACATTGGGCTTTTTCTATATGGAATCAAAAATGCTAAAGGTTATGGGAGACGTCATTTCTCAAACATGGGAAACAATAATATTAGCAAGATCTGATCTCGGATACATACAGAATACGAATTAGAAGAGAAAAATACTTTCCGGTTTAAGAGAGGGATCCGAGCTTTCTCGATGTTGCTGTGGCTATGGATACAATGTGTTTATTGAATACTATTTTTAATTACGGTAAAATAACTTAAAGTGTTAAAAAAAATGAATTCACGTATAGAGAAAAAGAAACCATAAAGAT
>JAHBCN010016147.1:0-19856 GCA_019359885.1 Listronotus oregonensis
TTGGAGACCTGCTGCGGATATGGGTACGAACTGGCGCGACGCCTCCACGTGGCCCTCCCCGGATTTTCAAGGTCGAGGGAAGATCCGGCCCGGCCCGGTGCTCTTCGCTTCCAAACCATATCTCCCTGCTAGAGGATTCCATGGAACTCAACGCTCATCGAAAAAAATCTTCCCGGATCTCCCGCCTCCCGGGTCTTTTGGCCCCGACGAACTCTCTTGCGAGGGCCCGTTTTTTTGAGGTTTTTCCGCTGCCGGTTCGGAATAGGCCGGTTCCCTTTCCCCAAATGGGTGTGTAAAAAATTATTAATTCGTTAATTCTCGTTTGTTAAATAAATCCCCACATCAACATCGGCTTTCGCCTGGGCTTAGGATCGACGTCGTGTGCAACGGCTGTTCACACAAACCCTTCTCCTCGTCCCCGGGGGCCTCGCTGGAGTATTTGCTACTACCACCAAGACCCCGACGGCGGCCCAGACGGCCTCACGGCCACCCTTCTCCCTCCCCCCGGACCCTCCTCTCGTCAGGGCTTCATGATCGCGGATGCACCCCCCTGACGGGGGGAAAAACCCCTTCCCCCCATCCATTTCATGCTTCGGCAGGTGAGTTGTTACCCTCCTTGGCGATTCGACTTCCATGGCCACTGTCCTGCTGTCTTAATTTCCAAGCCTTTCATGGTACCCATAAGCGTCGTTTAGGCTTTTTCTCGACGTTTGGTTTCACCCCAGTTCTGTTAAAAAAGGCCCCCCTTGGCACCCGATCCGTGTCTCGCGGCTTCATAAGTTCAACAAGCCGGAGTCTCACCCATTTAAAGTTTGAGAATAGGTTGGGGGTTTTTCCCCCAATGCCTCCTTCGCTTTACCGGATGAGACTCGTACCAATGAGCGCCAGCTATCCTGAGGGAAACTTCGGGGGGAACCAGCTACTAGATGGTTCGATTAGTTTTTTCCCCCTATACCCAGTTCCGACGATCGATTTGCACGTCAGAATCGCTACGGACCTCCATCAGGGTTTCCCCTGACTTCGCCCCTGACCAGGCGTTCACCATCTTTCGGGTCCCAGCGTGTACGCTCTTGGTGCCCTCTTCTCGCGATGAGAATGGGCCCCGGGAGTGGGAGCGGCCACTTTTAAGTCCCCGTCCTCCCTGAGTCCGCGCGGGCGGACCTTTACTCATTACGCCTTTATTTAGTGATTCCCAATGACTCGCGTACTGCTAGACTCCTTGGTCCGTGTTTCAAGACGGGTGTAGTTTCTTCTGCTTGCACTTGGTTCGTATATCTGGTCACGTCAAGAAGTCAAACAAGAGACTTTGTATAAAACATACTTTAATATAAATATATAAAAAATGGTATAAAACTTACTTCCATCTAAATATATCTAATCGTATCTAAACGACTCATGGTATCTTATGGTATCTTAATCTTACTGTGTCTAAATCAAGTTATTATATACATATTTAAACATTAAACAAACATCAATTACTATACACGTTTACAAATAATTATCGTCTTGTTATATAAACTAATATTAAATAATAACATAACATAAACTATATCTCTTATTAACCTTCACGGTCAATGGCTTTGATACGTGCAATGATAGACCTAACAAGTACGGGACTAACCCAAGTTTATGTCCTTAGCCTTGCCATGAATCCATTACACCTTCCCCCAAAAGTTGAGAAAAAAATGTTTTCTGAACTTTTTTTTTCATTCTACTATCTTATACTACGTACAATTTAAAACTTAAAATAAGGTTTAATAATATTCTTATGTACCTCCTTAGGCTTATTATTTACATTTAAAACTACATTGGTATTCTTAATATCTAAAATTTTAAATGGACCTTTAAACAAAGGTGCTAATTTATTTTCTACATTTTTGTTTTCTATTAGGACCATGTCTCCGATTTTATAATTATAGCTATTGCATCTTTTATTGGAGTTCACGCGCTTAGTTTTTGAAACAATTAAGTTATTTCTTGCGTCATTCCACGCAGTCTGCAATCTAAATTTTAACTCAAATGGGTAATCCTCAAAATTATAAATAGGATCGATTTGATTAGTAAGGTTTGACGGGATTTTGCTTATTTTACCAAATACAAGCTCGTATGGTGTATAGCGTGTTGAGGTGTTTACCGTGTTGTTATATGAAAAACACCAATACGATACCCAGTCGCTCCAATTACTTTCTTTATATTTTGACAATTGCATACGCAAATACGCACCCAAATGTTTATGTGAGTTTTCCAGACCTCCAAGCGTTTCATGATGGTATGCTGTAGAATTTAACTGTTGGATCCCTAATAGTTTACAAGCTTCCTTAAACGTGCTAGACATAACTTCCAAACCTTGGTCCGTTAGGATTTCACAAGGTATCCCATATCGTAGTATAAAATTTTCTACGAATGCCTTTGCTACTGTTTTAGCTTCCTTATCCTCTATTGGATATCCTTCCACAAACTTTGTTAAGTCGCACTGAAGCGTCAAAATGTATTTTTTATTTTGGCTATCCTCAGGTAGAGGGCCTACAAGGTCAAGTACAACCTTTTCGAATGCTGATTTAGCCGTACTTGTTATTACCATTGGTACCTTCTTCGGATTTGAATGCTTATACCTTTGGCAATTATCACAGTTTTTGACAAAGTGGCTTACGTCTCCTTTGAGACCTGCCCAAAAATATCGTTTCCTTATATTGTTGTACATGCGTTGTACACCCGCATGGCCACCTGTTGGTAACGTGTGAAAATCATTTAAGATTATATGTCTTAATTTTTTATCTGTTATACGTTCCGCATCCCGAACTATATTTATTTTTATAGTCAGTTCTAACATATGCGATTTACATTTACTTAGTAAATTTAAAAATTCTGCACTTTGTGCATTTTTTAATATATATATTTCGGAATATTATTTTCTATGCACCATTTGTCCAGATGTCTCAACGATGTACCTAAGTCATACGCTGATCGACTGTTCTGGTAAAAATACATAGTTTGTGAATTCACATTGTAAATAAAATTATCACAGTACTGGTAAAATTGCAATTTTTAAGTTTTGCAAACTCTGTTTTAGACACTATTTTTAATTCAATCGTGTCATTGGGACGTTTTAAACCTCGGCTACAACAGGGTGATCAAGCCTATCGCCTCCGGTCTGTACGTCTTTTGTCTCCACGGTTGTGGTTAGTTCTGGTTTGACTTTGGTTTTGGTTTTGGTTTTGGTTTTGGTTTTGGTTTTGGTTTTGTGTCAAAACCCGCTCTATCTCTAACTTGAGCTCTAGTTAACACATTCACACTCTCACATATTTTTTCATTCATTCCTTTTAAGTCTTTAGATTCTATGACTATACGCGATAGTGCGTCTGCTGTCACATTTTCTGAACCTTTGACATAATGTACCGTAAAATCGTACTCTTCTAATATTAACCTAAATTTCGTTAATCTGCTTGACGGATTTGTCAAATTAAATAAATAAATTAACGGACGATGGTCGGTTAAAATTTTAAACTTTCTGGCATAGAGATATGGCCTGAAATGCTTTACTGCCCATGTTATCCCGAGCAATTCTTTCTCTATCGTCGCATAAAGCCTTTCTGCCTTATTTAATGTTCTGGAAGCAAAGGCGACCGGTCTGTCATTTGAATTTGACAAAACCGCACCTAATGCGTATCCGCTAGCATCTGTTCTGAGCACAAACTCGTTTTCTTCTGAAAAATCTGGATATTGTAACAAGGGAGGCTTTGCCAACGCCTGCCTTAGTGTTTCGAATGCATGTTTACACTCGTCTGTCCACTGAAAAGTTTTGCCTTTACGACTCAGACTATTTAACGGTTGGGCTATTTCTGCAAAATTCCTAATGAACTTCCTATAGTAATTAGCAAATGCGACAAATCGCTTTACCTCCTCCGTAGTTTTTGGAACTGGATAATCGACCATAGCTCGAATTTTTTCTGGGTCTGGTGAAACACCATCTGCCGATATGATATGTCCTAGATAGAGAATTTCCTTCTTTAAGAATTCGCATTTTCTCGGATTAAGCTTTAAGTTTGCTTTCCTGAGTCTCTGAAAAACTTTTAGCAAATTCCTGTTATGATTTTGTAAAGAGTTACCAAAGACAATTAGATCGTCTAAGTAGACAAAGCATGATTCATAGTTTAATCCAGCCATTGTCACTGTCATGAGCCTGGAGAATGCACTTGGGCTAATTTTTAGACCCATAGGCAATCTTTTCATCTGGAATTGCCCTCTCTCTGTCATAAATGCTGTGCACGGTCGGCTTTTAGGATGTAATTCTACCTGGTAGTATCCTTGCGCTAAGTCTAAATGAGAAAAATATATTGCTCCGGACAAGGAGTCCAAAATCTCAGTAATGTTTGGCAATGGAAACTTTTCGTCATCCCTTAACTTTTTATTGAGCATTCTGTAGTCAATCACTACCCTATGTGACTTAACACCATTACTATCTGCTTTTTTCGGCACAATTAGCAAGGGTGAAGACCATTCCGACCTTGTTTCCTCAATGATGCCTTTTCGTAACATTTCGCCGATTTGTTTATGTATCTCCTCTTTTTGTGCATGTGGCAATCTGTATGGCTTGATATATACAGGTTGTGCATCTTCCTTTAGCCTTATTTTTTGCTGATAGGCATTGGTTACTGTTAAAGGATCTTCATCTAAGTGAAAAATGTCTGCATACTTAACACAAATGCTATGGATTGAGTTACTTTCTTCGATATTTGCTGAAGGTGTCTGTATCAGATTAAGCACTTTTTCTACCCTTTGGACCGATATCTCACTTTTTTCAAACTTGCACACATCGTAATCTGTTAGTTTATTTAGCTTTGGCTGAAAATTTTTTACCCTAATTTCTCGTTCGTTTACATTCATTATTCGTACCGGAATTTCGTTATTTTCTGGTTTTACTAAGGTACTTGCTACAATTACTCCTTCACATATTAAATCATTCATCACAACGCACTCATCTCTTTCATCCGTGTAACAATATTTAATTACTTCGCATCTCGGGGGAATTATAGTATAATAATCATATTTAGATTGTAGTGGCACTACATTTTGTATCCCATTCTTATTTTTAAAGAAATTGAAAATGTTTCGTAATTAATTATTGCTGAATATTTAGAAAGAAAATCTACACCTAATACTCCCTGTATATGAGAATCGAAATTTTTTACAACAACAAACTTATTGGAAAATTTTTCATTCCTAATTGAAAAATTAATTTCTGTGGTACCAATAGCCAATGTTGATCCCACTATTCCTTTTATTTTTAGTTTTTCTCTAGTGTTTACTATTTCATTATTAATTAAAGAGTTATGAAAAATACAAGAAATGCTTGCACCTGAGTCAATTAAAAACAATAATATTCTTCCATTATAATTAACACTTATGTAATTTAGCGCGTTTATATTGTAACATGATACCTTGTTATTTTCGTTAGGCAAGAAAAAACTGCTTCGCGTTTGAACTTGTGTTTTTGTTTGTATTCAAATCGTCCTTGCTAGTGTCAGCACAATACACTCGGTTCGTCGGTCTGTTCCGACCTTGGCCATGAAACTGACCCCGACTTCGGTTGTTTTGTATGTACCTGTGGTTTTTAGTATTGGTTCTCTTTTGGTAGTTTAGATTAGCCTGTGGGTTTGGCTTATAATTATCAAAGGGGCGATAATTATTTTTGTTACCTCTTCCCTGGTTATGTGGCCTGTAATTAAAGTTTTTGAGCCTTTCATGTGAAACACATAAGGCTGAGGGTGTTTTGTTAACTCTTCTTCCCTAGCCGCTAAAACTGCGTCTTTTAAGTTTTGGTAATTCCTGGCCTTTACTATAGTCCTTAGTTCGTTACTCCTAAGTCCATTTGCAAAAGCGTTTACTGCAATTTTCTCGTTAATCCCTCGCAACACTCCCATTGCGGCTGTATTATTATCGGCCTGCGCTATCGTTAGATCGACCAATAGTGTCTCGATCAACTTTGCGTAATCGTCGATACTTCTGCCGTCTTGTCTTGCGTTATGTAATTGAGTTGATAAAACTGCTGGTGATTTTTTCGTTAACAACCGGTTTTTTATATCCCCTACTAGTTGTTCCACTGTACCATACGAGTTTTCTAACCGTAGTTTTGCATTTTGCGTTAATTTTGTTTTTAAAACGAAATTAATCAATAAGGTTTGCCCATTATCGTCGATAAGACTGCTATATAACTCAATTGCGTCAATTAACTGTTTAATGCTACTTTCCGTGTTATCCATAGATGGTAACAAAGATACCGCTGTTCTTAAATCAAATTTTTCCGCCATATTTATTTTCTCGGTATTACTATTATTTTCTAATTGTTCAGTTGGGTTATTTTCCTTAACTAAATCTTTTAGTCTTTCGTTCAGGAGAGAACGTGATTTAAAAAGGTGAGATTCAATAGCTATATTATAATCTGAATATGATTTTTTAACGTTTGGGTCGTCAATAGCAGATGCTTGGACCTCTTTTTGTATATTATGAAACTTATTTTCTAACTTCCCTACTTCTAGAATTAAATTATTTACTCTAATTAAATCTAGTCGGCGTTCTTTTGGCTCTTTCTTTATAATGTCGCACAATTTAACTGAGTTTTCGTATATGCTTTTTAGCGAATTAAATACCATAATATTGTAATAAAATTAAAAATAATAATTTTCAGACTAATAAAAATGTTTTAAGAGCACTTGAGCGTCGAGCAGACTTTAACACAATGTTCATAAAAAAAAATATACAAATAATAATAATAAAAAAATTTTTTCCTAATAACTTACATACTATACTGCTGTCTGTGTTCTGGGTTGATCCTTGCTGTGGGGTTATTTCTGGTTCTGGGACTTCTCAAACTACGCTGGGTTCTGCTGCTGGAGTTTTGAAATACATACTTCTGGACAGATTCTTCTTAAGTTGCTTCCGATAGGTCTGCTTTATTTTTAGTAGAAACAGCAATACAACAACAACTGTCAATATATATAGTAGAACTCTTACATCGGTAGGCACTTGGATGCTTTCTTGTTCCACGATGAAATTTGAATTGACTACTCCAGAGTCAGTAATTTCCGCATGTTTGGAAGATGATTTGCCCATATTAGCGTCTATTTACCATATCACTGGACGGTTTACCATATCACTGGACGGCATGCACTTTTTTTAACTTCTCAACATGTAACTGGCAGGGTCGCCATGTAGTGTACTTCTGCTTGCACTTGGTTCGTAGTATCTGGTACACGTCAAGAAGTCAAACAAGAGACTTTGTATAAAACATACTTTAATATAAATATATAAAAAATGGTATAAAACTTATCTTACTGCATCTAAATATATCTAATCGTATCTAAACGTATCTCATGGTATCTTATGGTATCTTAATCTTACTGTGTCTAAATCAAGTTATTATATACATATTTAAACATTAAACAAACATCAATTACTATACACAGTTTACAATAATATATCAGTCTTGTTATATAAACTAATATTAAATAATAACATAACATAAACTATATCTCTTATTAACCTTCACGGTCAATGGCTTTGATACGTGCAATAGACTGATGACCTAACAAGTACTAGGGACTAACCTTTCAAGTTTATGTCCTTAGCCTTTTGCCATGAATCCATTACACGGGTCCTGAAAGTATCCAAAGCTATAGCGTCGCAGATCGGTCAAAGGTCTGTTCGAGAACTTCGCCGCCAACAGTCACCAGAGGTCAGAACCGGCACCAGGTCCGATCGCCGACACATCTGGCGCGCTTGCGACGAGCCGAACGCTCCGAGAGCGGCCTTAAACCTTTCGTATACCGTCGAGCGAGTCAGCCGGGACACGCGGGTCCGGACGCGACGGCAAGCCGTGTGTCCGGGCTCCACCGCGAGCCGTAGACCGACACCCAACGGATCGCGACGTCCTACCAGGAGAAAAGTGCACGCGTTCGCTATCGGATCGAAAAACGGAAGGCGCGGAAAACGCGAACGTCTTCCGTCACACGACCGTCTCACGCCGACGGCGAGACGCGAATGAATTTCTCCCTTCGACCTTTCGGATTTCTCAGGTTTACCCCTAAACGGTTTCACGTACTCTTGAACTCTCTCTTCAAAGTGCTTTTCAACTTTCCCTCACGGTACTTGTTCGCTATCGGTCTCGTGGTCATATTTAGCCTTAGATGGAGTTTACCACCCGCTTAGGGCTGCACTCTCAAGCAACCCGACTCTGAGGAGAGATCCTCCCGCGATCAGCAGCGGTCACTACGGGCCTGGCACCCTCTATGGGCTGTGGCCCCGTTCAAGAAGGACTTGGACGCGCCGCATGATCTCGGGATAATGGACCCTCCCTAACACCACATTTCCCGGCGCCCGGTATCGGCCGCGGGATTCGGTGCTGGGCTTTTCCCTGTTCGCTCGCAGCTACTGAGGGAATCCTAGTTAGTTTCTTTTCCTCCGCTTAGTAATATGCTTAAATTCAGCGGGTAGTCTCACCTGCTCTGAGGTCGATAAATCGAAATTATTTCAACAGCCTATAATAAGCGTGAGAAAGCGCGCGCGTTTCGAGCGATCAGACGTCTATTTTCCGTTTTTTCATTCGAAAATATCGGACACGACGATCGCTACGACAACGACGACAATAACAACAGCGACGAGACGACGACGACCGTGTCGGTCTGTCCATCTGACTCGATTCGTTTGTTTGTTTGTTTGTCGACGAACGCGACGGCGACGCTTGCTGTACCGGATAATTTACGAAAAATTCGCAAGTTATCCGGTCGCTCTCGCATTTTAAGATGTCGCGTCGTATCGTGGTCGTCGTTCGTGTCTATCTCGAAAGATGACGACGACGACCGTTCGAGAACGACGCGTATAACATCCAACTCGCTCTGACGTTCGAAAACCGAGCAGTCTTTTAAATAGATACGACCCTCAGCCAGGAGTGGTCCGGGAACAGAATCCGAGGACCGCAATGTGCGTTCGAAATGTCGATGTTCATGTGTCCTGCAGTTCACAAGTTGACGCGCAATTAGCTGCGTTCTTCATCGACCCACGAGCCAAGTGATCCACCGTTTAGGGTAATCATTTTTTACTTTCGTTAAACGCGCCTCGAAAGGCTAACGTTAACAATACGTAAAGTGTATAATTTTTTTAAAAGCGCCATGTTCCGTACATAACCAGCGAACAAAATAACGACCTTCGTATTATCAAACGGTAGGTGTAAGTCGTTCGACTAGGCCGGTTAAGCGCCTTTATTTATTAAGGATACAAACGGTAATCGTAGAGGACGTTCTTTTTTCGTTTCGTAATAAATTATTATAAAACGTGAACGTCGGACTCCGATACGGCGGGCGTATATCATTTAAAATACCATCGAGATTCGAAATCAAAAAATTCGTTCTCTTAGATTCGTGTCTCGTCGCTCACCTTTATTTATTAAAAAATAATAATAAAGGGCTACGCGATCGAATCGAGGTACCCGCGCTAATCGTTTACCACGTTTTTTTTTTATCTTTTCGGAGATAAAGAGAAAGTGGCCGACCCGTACGGAGCACCGCGAATGATGGTTAAAATCTTTCACGGGACCCATACGAAAACCGTTTTTCTTTTTTATTGACGACAACGGCGGCTCACGCAATCGATCGGTATATATGTATAAATATACGACAGATCGAAGGTATGCCGGCGCCGTGCGTTATCTCGAGCGATCGTTTTCGTCATCGACGAGACATCGGACACGCGGGCACAGACGAAACGCAACGACGCGTCGGCGTCTAACCGCTAAAGGCGGTCGACGGCGTTATAGTCGTTGTTTACGTTTTCCAATCGCTGTGTTCGCGTTTTTATCATTCCGAGCTCAAAGTGATGCGACTCGATAGACCGAGACGGCTTAGTTCGATAAAAATAAAGTCTAACAGACGTGTTTTTCTTTACCAATCGAATGGTAAAACACACTGTAATGATCCTTCCGCAGGTTCACCTACGGAAACCTTGTTACGACTTTTACTTCCTCTAAATGATCAAGTTTGGTCATCTTCCCAGACACATCGACGACGCCGAAACGCCATCGCGTATCGGTCCGAAGACCTCACTAAATCATTCAATCGGTAGTAGCGACGGGCGGTGTGTACAAAGGGCAGGGACGTAATCAACGCGAGCTTATGACTCGCGCTTACTGGGAATTCCTCGTTCATGGGGAACAATTGCAAGCCCCAATCCCTAGCACGAAGGAGGTTCAGCGGGTTACCCGGGCCACTCGGCCAGGGAGGACACGCTGATTCCTTCAGTGTAGCGCGCGTGCGGCCCAGAACATCTAAGGGCATCACAGACCTGTTATTGCTCAATCTCGTGCGGCTAGAAGCCGCCTGTCCCTCTAAGAAGAATTGTTTGTACGCCGACAGTAAAAACCGCGCGCGACAAGAGGCGAACCCCAAGCCGGCGGGCCTTTAGGATGTCAAAATACGCCTAGTTAGCAGGCTAGAGTCTCGTTCGTTATCGGAATTAACCAGACAAATCGCTCCACCAACTAAGAACGGCCATGCACCACCACCCACCGAATCAAGAAAGAGCTCTCAATCTGTCAATCCTTCCGGTGTCCGGGCCTGGTGAGGTTTCCCGTGTTGAGTCAAATTAAGCCGCAGGCTCCACTCCTGGTGGTGCCCTTCCGTCAATTCCTTTAAGTTTCAGCTTTGCAACCATACTTCCCCGGAACCCAAAAGCTTTGGTTTCCCGGAAGCTGCCCGTCGAGTCATCGGAGGAACGTCGACGGATCGCTAGCTGACATCGTTTATGGTTAGAACTAGGGCGGTATCTGATCGCCTTCGAACCTCTAACTTTCGTTCTTGATCAATGAAAGCGTTTTTGGCAAATGCTTTCGCTTCTGTCCGTCTTGCGACGATCCAAGAATTTCACCTCTAACGTCGCAATACGAATGCCCCCATCCGTTCCTATTAATCATTACCTCGGGGTTCCGAAAACCAACAAAATAGAACCGAGGTCCTATTCCATTATTCCATGCACACAGTATTCAGGCGAAGTTTTAGCCTGCTTTAAGCACTCTAATTTGTTCAAAGTAAACGTGCCGGCCCACCTCGACACTCAGTAAAGAGCACCGCGGCAGGATTGAGTTGGGCCGCCCTTGCGGGCTAAGCCCACCGGCAGGACGTCCCGCGACTCGCCAGTTAACACCGCGAACGATGAACCGGCGGCGCGAGACACAAATTCGACTACGAGCTTTTTAACCGCAACAACTTTAATATACGCTATTGGAGCTGGAATTACCGCGGCTGCTGGCACCAGACTTGCCCTCCAATTGATCCTTGCGAAAGGGTTTAGAGTGTACTCATTCCGATTACGGGGCCTCGGATGAGTCCCGTATCGTTATTTTTCGTCACTACCTCCCCGTGCCGGGAGTGGGTAATTTGCGCGCCTGCTGCCTTCCTTGGATGTGGTAGCCGTTTCTCAGGCTCCCTCTCCGGAATCGAACCCTGATTCCCCGTTACCCGTTACAACCATGGTAGGCGCAGAACCTACCATCGACAGTTGATAAGGCAGACATTTGAAAGATGCGTCGCCGGTGCGAGACCGTGCGATCAGCGTAAAGTTATTCAGAGTCACCAAGTTGGACGATGACGAGCGCGAGCCCGCCACCGATTGGTTTTGATCTAATAAAAGCACTCCTTCCGTCTCCGGTCGGAGCTCTATTTGCATGTATTAGCTCTAGAATTACCACAGTTATCCAAGTAATTGTGGGTACGATCTAAGGAACCATAACTGATTTAATGAGCCTTTCGCGGTTTCACCTTAATTTGGCTTGTACTGAGACATGCATGGCTTAATCTTTGAGACAAGCATATGACTACTGGCAGGATCAACCAGGGAGCTGTTCTTCTTGTCGACGAAAGTACGCGACGACGACGTGACGTGACGTGACTAGACGTGACGTGACGACGAACGATCATGCATACTTTGCAACAAAGACAGTCTCCGAAATAAAAATTATTTACTTTTATATCAGAAACAGACTACAAACTCGGGTTCAAGTGCGTGATATGTGCGTAAAGATTGCGGTAAAACCGATCAAAACGCCACGCTCTAAGGGAACTCGTTAAGTTCATGCCGTCTGTCTGTACAGACATAATGAAAACGCAGTCGATGTTTTTTTTATAAATTTATTTATTTAAACACGAACTGCGTCGTCTAAAGTATATCGATTCGACTCGTAGGCGACCGTCGTCGTTTATGTTTTTAATATTCATAAAGTCGACGAGTACAGCCCACATAAAACGCCGAACGATGCAAAACTTCAAACATTCTCTCGACCCTTCGCTAGATTGAAAGCGACACGGGATTCTCGAAAGATCGTTTCTTTATATATTATTTTCCCTCGGAATTAACAAGAGAGTTATCGCAAAGGTTAAACATATTTTTGTAAATATGTAATTTTTGGTTAACTGCATATGAACCGTGATACGTAAAACGCTCACCGAATCCGCAGTTTTGCTGTGAATGTCCGTCGTACGATGCTGAGCGATCATCTATTTCCTATCCAACGTTCATATTATATATTTTGATCGTTGTTTTCAAAGAAACAAACAAACCCGCAGCCGCGACAGGCATCTACTTCTAAATCGGAAAGACCATTCGGCAGACTCGATTTGCTCGGCCGCCGACGTCTCTCCTCATATAACTGCACCCGGTCGATGTTGACGTTTCGATGTACGTACCTAAATCGCAACCGTAAAAATGTAGGATAACAGATGTCGAATTAATAATTTTCGTCGAACGGCCAAACGGCGATATAGCAAATATGCGTAGGCAGTTTTGTGTTTATTTATTTATTTCGAAAAAAAATTTAACGGAAACGTGAAAAAAAGTAATAATAACTGGTATACGCACGACGGACACGAAAAATTCAAGTGACCGAAAGAAAAAAAGTAATAGTAACTGGAAGCAGGAAGGTGATCTTTGAGAAAAAAAATGAATAAAAAATGTAATAGTAAGTGAATCGACCGAAGAAAAAAATAAAGTAACGCTGGCATTAGAATGACAAAAAAAAAAGTAAGAGGAGCTGCCGGAGTACACAGCCGAACGTAAAAGTAATAGTAGCTGTATATATATATATGGACAGCCCAACGGAAAAGTAATAACAGCTAAGAGGTAATGTCCGTAGAGTAAAAATCCAGATGCATCAGACCCATTTTACAAAACTTCGTCCTGAATTAATTCCAAATAATCATTTCACATCCGAACGTAAAAGTAATAGTAGCTGTATATTGAGCGAAGCGACGAGAGAAAGGGCATCAAATAAACCAACAGTCTAATATAAAAGTAAGGGTGACTGGCAAATGCACACAATAGGATGAGGATTTAGGGTGATCGGAACAGAATGAACTTAAAATTGTAATCTATAATAAAAAGCAAGTAATTCGATGGGCAAAACAAAATTTAGATATAACACAGGTACAAGCAAGGCAAAAAAAAGTAATGGTAGCTGACGGAGTCGAATAAAAGTAATGGCAGTAACTGGCAAATGCACGATCAGTACGAAAATTTAAGGCGATCGGAAAAGTGGTTAGCGCAACTGACCGAAATTAAAAAAAGGTAATTTATAATAACCAGCAAGCTGTTCGACGAACGGGGGAAAAAAAGTAAAAGTAACACGGGTACAAGCAAGGTAAAAAAAAAAGTAATAGTAGCTGAATATTGCGCGACGCGACGAGAAGAAAGGCATCAATCAAACAAACAAACATTCGAAAATAAAAGTAATGGTAACTGGCAAATGCACAATCAGTACGAGATTTTAGGGTGATCAGAAAAAAAGTTAGAGTAACTGGGAAAAAGTAGCAAAAAGTTGATCATTAATAACGAGCAGGTTTTTGGACAGACGAAAAAAAAATGTACGGGTACAAGCAAGGCAAAAAAGTAATAGTAGCTGATCGAGTAGACGGCCGAAAGCAAAAAGTAATAGTAGCTGAATGTTGCGCGACGCGACGAGAAGATAAAAGTAATGGTAACTGGCAAATACACAATCAGTACGAGATTTTAGGGTGATCAGAAAAAAAGTTAGAGTAACTGGGAAAAAGTAGCAAAAAGTTAATCAGTTTTTGGACAGACGGAAAAAAAATTTACAGGTACGAGCAAGGCAGAAAAGTAATAGTAGCTGACCGAGGGGACGGCCGAAAGCAAAAAGTAATAGTAGCTGAATGTTGCGCGACGCGACGAGAAGAAAGGCACCAAAAAAAAAACATGTCGAAAATAAAACGACGGATGACGATTGGAAGAATGGTCGTAACAAAGGCAAAAGAAGTAATAGTAACCGAAATCATACAAAAGTAAGATTTTCGATTGATGAAAGGAGTATAAGGCAAAAAAGGCAACGGCACGCGGTGTTCCCAAGCGGTCACCCATCCAAGTACTAACCGCGCCCGACGTTGCTTAACTTCGGTGATCGGACGAGAACCAATTCCAATTTCCAATTTCATAATGCATATATTAATTTCATAAGGTTACAATTTTATAATATTTACAATTCATTTTATTTACATATCGTACAGTTTTCCTTATTCAGGATCGCACGACTGATTAGCCAGGAGGGCCGGAGTGGATGTTCTCTCCTTGGGGGTAAATACTATAATACGTATTATAGTGTGGGTCGTTTCCCGGAGTGACCTTATAAACGACATTGGGCAGTTGTAGTTACTAAGAAGTTTGAGTTAGTTTGTTTATTTCTGCTATTAATGTTTTATTTTTAGAGTGTTTTTACAGGAAAACGTCAAGAAAAACCTGCTTGATGTTATTCAGGTACGTTTTTCGTAGCGCGCCTACGAAGATGAAACCAAGTTTCCTTGGTGCATTCATTCATACTTTCAGTCTATTCTTATTCTTACATTATTCATTTATTCATTTATTCATTCATACTTATATGTACAATAGCTCATTCATACTTTATTGATTTATTTTGTATTGTATTATACTGCATATTGAAGTCTACAACCTATTTGTTGTTGTCGTGCTGGTTATTTGGGTACTGCACGAGATGTGCTTGTGTTTTAATTTATAGTCCGGTACGGGACCAATCAGAGGCCAGCTTTGCCCAAATGTTGTGTGGGCGGGGCATGCTAAGGTAGTTGCACGTGTTTTAAGTATGTAGACATCAGTATGCAGCATTTGTTATGTTTTGGGTTTTATTTTAAGGATTATGTATAGGGGTGGTTAGGGGTGCTTTAGTCTTCATGATAGAGGGGCAGCCTCCAGTATAGTGGCTTGTGTTTTGTGTTGTCATGTATTCTTAAGTCAGTTAGTTGTCTTGTAAGAGTTGATATATTAGTTTGGTTTTGATAAAATTTAGTTGCTATATTTTGTATGTGTTCGTCTATTCTTTCTATGTCTGTCATGTTATGTAAGTTGTCTATTCGTTCGTATCTGTCTGATGACGTGATGCATCTAAGTAGTTTATTTTGGTATCGTTGGAGTCTGATAATTTGGGTGTCGGAAATGCTACACCATACTGGAGCTGCGTATGTAATAACTGGCCTTATTATTTGTTTATAGATGATCTTTTTGTTTATAGGTGAGAGGGGGGATTTGGGTGAAAGCATTGCATAGAGGCTATGCATTGCTGCATAGGCTCTATGCAATACATGTGTAATATGTGGTTTAAAGGATAACCTCTCATCTATTATTACTCCCAGATATTTGAGTTTTTTCTTTGGGATGACTGGATTGTTGTTGACTTTTAAGGGGATGTTTATATGTACATTAGTGAATTTTTTAGTAATTATCATGCATTCGCTTTTGCTCTCATTCACACTTATTTTCCATTTATTCCACCAAGGTGTCAAATAGTGGAGATGGTTTTGAATTTTGGTCTTGGCTGTGTTCGCGTAGTAGGAGTGAGCATAAATTAGTGCGTCGTCTGCAAATAACGCCACTTTAGTCGAAGGGTGTTTCGGAAAATCGGAGGTAAACAGGTTGTACAGTTTTGGAGATAGTACAGTACCTTGCGGCACTCCCGCGTGTACCCTTCTCGCACCTGATAATGAGTTTTCTACCCTAACTTTAAAGGTTCTGTTACTTATATAAGAGTGAATTAGTTTGACAAAATGCATTGGTAACTGGTGGTAGGTTATAAGTTTGTGTATCAGTCCATTATGCCAGACCGTGTCAAAGGCCCTCTTTATATCGAGAGCCAGTAACACGGTACTTTGCTTTAAGTTTATGTGATTTAGGGCTTCTTGGATAACCCTGAATACTAATAGGGTGGTGTTATGGCCATCCCTGAATCCGAACTGTTCTGTAGGGTAGTTATTATCAAAATACCGTTTGTTTTTGAAAAGTATGGCTTTCTCCGTAACTTTTGAAAGGCCGTTTGTAAGTGCAATTGGTCGGTAGGAGTCAGGCCTTCGTGGGTCTTTACCAGGTTTGAGAATGGGTATTATAATTGACTCTTTCCATTGTTGTGGAAAGTATTGCAGATAGGTAGTGGCATTAATTATGTAAGTATACTGTACAACCGTTTTAGTGGGGAGATTTTTAAGGAGGATATTTGGAATTTCATCTGGCCCTGGTGCCTTGTTGTTTGGTAGGCTTGTTATTATTTTAATAAGTTCTTTGGGCTTGATAAAAATTCTTTTTAGGATAGGGGGTGGGATGGGGTAGATTTGATGGATAACGGAATTGACTAAAGTGGTTATGTTGTCGTGTTCTTCGCTATTATTTGGAGGAGTATTATAAATACTCTCCAAATAATTAGCTAGTTCGTCAGCTTTTTGTCTGTCCGTCTGTGGTTCTCCACTATTTAAAGAAGGTATTTTGTTGAATTTGTTCTTAAGTCTTCTGGTCAGTCGCCACAGAGAGTTATCCTGTGTGGATAATCTCTGTAGGACCTCTGACCAGACTTGGTTTTTATGTTTGTTAAGTCTTTGTCTTATAGTTATTTGTAGTTCGCGTATTCTTATTGCGTCTTGTCTGCGTCTATTTCGCTGCCACTTTTTTCTTAGATTGTTTTTAAATCTAATCAAAGTGGCAACGTCGTCTGGTATTTGGTCTTCACGGTCTTTAATTTCGTATTTCCTGGCTATTTTGTTTCTTGCAGATTGGATGTTTTCTGTAAGTATTTTAACTTGTTCTTCTAGTTGTTTTTGGTTAGTTATATTGTTATTTATAACGGTTTTTTCGTTTAGAATGTTTCTATATCTTCTCCAATCTGCATTCTCAAAACGCCAGGAGGTGTGTCTGGTTTCCTCTGTCCCCTGGTCCCCCCAGCATAGCAGGAGGGGTAGGTGGTCAGAGGAGAGTTCGTCTAGTGTCTGTAGGTCGGGTAGGTTTAGTATATTTTTGTTAAGTCCGATGTCTATGTATGATGGTGTCATACCATTCACCGGATAGTGAGTCGGTTTGTCTGTCATAAGTATTTGTATGTCGTGTTCTATGGCATAATCGTGTACGCGCAAGCCATTGGCATTGTTTCTACGATTATGCCAAAGTGTATGTCTGGCGTTAAGGTCGCCGAGTATGAGTACTCTGGCGCCTTGGTCTAGTATGTTTGTTATGTCTTGGTCTTGTAGTCTGAGGTAGGGTTTGGCATAGCAGCCGCTTATGATTGCTCCATTTAGCAGTTTGATGGATACCTGCTCTATTTGTGTTAGAATTGGAGGTAGTGCTATATGTGTGATATGCTGCTTTATGAGGATTGCTACTCCCCCACCCCTTATGTTTCGGTCTTGTCTGTATATGTCATAGTTGCGTAGTTTTAGTCTTTTAGTATCGTCAAACTTGGTTTCAGTGATAATCATTATGTCTATTTTATACTTATTTAGGAAGTAAATTAGTTCGCCAACTTTCTCGTAGAGGCCATTGGCGTTCCATAGAGATATTTTTAGAGTTTTAATGTTTTAAAAATTGTAATCGTTTATGTTGATCATTACAAATGATAATATTTCAATAGCTAGTTCTTGTTTTGACATGTTGTTTTTGTTTTTTATTATATTTAGAAAATCTTTGATGAGTCTAGTAATTTCTGAGAAATTTATATTTATATCGCTGTTTTTGATACTGCCCAATGTGCCTATAAAGTCACTGACCTGATTTTTGTTTTGTGCCTCCTGACTAATCTGCCTTGGTAAGGGTGGAAATTCCGTTTGGTTGTTGGCGTTGTATTGGGCTTGGGCTTGTCTGGAGGGTTGCTGTCTGTTTAGGGTGGAGCCACTTGCCCTGGCTACCGGTGGGCCACTTGCCCTGGCCTGTTGCCATGGGTTCGTTGTTGGGGTTGGGGCTGCTATGTATTTTGTGGCTGATCTATAGTTGTTCTGCTGTATTTTACTTATTTTGTATAAGTAGACTGGGCACTCTTCGTTATTTGACTTGTGCCCTTGGCCGCAGTTTGCACAGATGTTAAGTTCTTGGTTGGTGCAGGTGTTGGTTTGGTGTGTACCGGCGCAGTGCATACATCTTACTGCCCTATGGCAGTAAGTTGTTGCATGACCCCACTGCTGGCATCTTTTGCACTGTATGATTGGCTTTGGATTGTTTTTAATTTCCCATTTTACAGCTATATGGTTTAAGTATTTTATCTGTTGTAACTTTTTTAGGGTGACTTCTGGGCCTGTCACCACCATGTATACTGGTCGGTAGTTAGTCCTGATTTCAAATATTTTGTGCGTCTCAATTTGGTATTCGTCTTTAAGTTGCTGGCTTATTTCATTGGGGTCTGGGCAGTTGTCTAGTCCTTTTAAGATAAAGGCGTGTGTGCGGTTTTGTTGCGTGGAATATGTATGCCATTCATTGTTTGTATTTTTGTTTAACAAGTCTACATAGTTGAAGTAGTCGTCAAGATCTGCTGTTTGTATAATAGTAGTGTTCTTGGCATACGTAAGTGTATATCCTTTTTTGATGGTTCGTCTGAGGGCTTGGTTAAAGTGTTCTGCGGCCTGTCTGTTTGAAATCACCCCCTGCAGTATAATAGGGGGTGGTTTATTGTCTCTCTTCCTGGGTGTCTTGTTGGCGTTGGTGTTAGGGTTGGGGTTGGTTTTCCTGCTTGGCTGTTGCTGATTTGGGTCTTCTTGTTCGTCATTGTGTTCGTCCATTTGTTCGTTATTTTCTGTGTCTCTTGGGGTGAGGGCTTCGTATCTGTTCCTGGTAGGTATATTGGGTGTGTGTGTATATGTCCGCTTCTTGGTAAAGAATTGCGTCATATCAAAGTCATCTGGCGAATCTTCTTGTCTCTGTCTTTTCCTGTTACTGTCGTTTTCGTTAAAAGTTGTCGTGTCCATTGTTACAGCGAACGTAGTTCCGAAAGCTCCCTGGTGGGCTATTATGGGGTGTGTAGCATTTTCCTCTAGTTGGGGGGAAGGTTGTCCACCCTCTATACTTATGTCCTTGATGCTCCCCGTAGTGGATTTGGTGGAAGTTGTGGACGTATTTAATTTTGCGCCATGTTCGGTTTTGAGATGGATTTTTGCGGACCTTCTTGTTGCTCTGGAGGCTTTGTCTAGTTTGTCTATCTCCGCTACTATGAGTTCCTTACATTTTTTGCACTGCGCTTCCCCATTGCCGTAGTGGTTTAATTTGCTGATTATTTCTTTGATGGCTTCTTTTTCTTCGAAACTGGTGTTTAGTCGAAGAGTTTTCGTACTGTCGACTTTATCTTTGTGAGACGTTGACGTCTTATTTTTTGGAAGGGTGCCAGAGGCACCCTTTGGGGCTGACATGTTTTTTGTCTTCGCTTATGTATTCTATGATGTCTTAAGAGTAGTTTTTGTGTGTTTGGCGAGAAAAAATTTTTCCCGCCAAAAAATAAAAGTAATGGTAACTAAGCTGTTAGGTGAGTATAGAATTCAAAGAATGATCGGAAT